>JAOEHY010036022.1:5173-18910 GCA_025447955.1 Psilopsiagon aurifrons
CCCAGGCAAATAGCCCATGGTGAGAGGTCACCTCACCCTGGAGCCACCATCCCCAGCCTGGTCACAGCCCGGGGCAGCCCCCAACCCATCTCTGGCTGCTCCTACCACAAGCCCTGACCCCAGCATGGGGCTGGGGGCCGGAACTGCCCCCCTGTGACTAGGTGCCACTGGCAGGGACACCACAGGGCCTCGAGTTTGATGCAGTGAAGGAGATGCTGCTGGCGGTGAATGGGGTCAAGGGTGTCCATGACCTGCATCTCTGGGCCCTGACGCTGAGCCACCATGCCATGTCAGTGCATGTGGCTGTTGGTGAGTGCCCCATGAACAGCTCCTATGAACCCCAGGGCAAAGCTGAGGGACCCACTGGCTGCACCCATGCCACGGCTGAGCCCTCCTGTACTGCCATCTCCAGACACCAGTGCTGACCCCGAGGTGGTGCTGCACGAAGCCACCACCCAGCTGCAGAGCAGGTTTGGCTTTGCATCATGCACAGTGCAAGTGGAGCGGTACCAGGAGGAGATGGTGGGCTGCCAGCACTGCCAAGACCCCTGCGCCTGACACTTTGTGCCCGAGACCCTTGCCTGCTGCAGAGCTGGGTCAGGCCTGACCCCAGCCCCACACCCCAGGAGCTGCCCCTGGAGCAGGGGGTGCAGCACTCAGGCTCCTGTCCCAGTGCTGCACCCATAGAGCCCTGGGGTGGGACAGTGCCCCTGTGTGCAGGGACTCAGAGGAGACACATCCTGGCCCTCCCAGCACAGGGGCTTCCCCAGCCCCAAAGGAAAAGGAGGATCCTGCTCCATCACATCCCCCCTGGAGCCCTGTTTTACCCAGCGGGAGCAAGGACAGGCAAGGACAGCCCCTGGGGGAGCAGTGGAAGCAGCCATACCTGGCTCTCACTCCAGCTGCTCCTGTGCCCCAGGGGCTGCCCCCCTGACCCCGGGTTTGCTGGTACTGGGGCTGCAGGGGGGCCAAGGGAGCTGCTGCTGGGGTGCAGGGTGAGGGAAGCCCTGGACTTGCTTCCCTGCCTCCCGGCCAAGGCTGGGCCAGATGCTGCCATGCCTTGGCCTGATCCTTCCCCACCGTTGTGAGTCTGTGTCTGTCGCACCTGTGGAGTGTGTGTGTCTGTGTGTGTCTCTTTGTGCAGAGGCCAGCGGGCGGTGGCAGAGTCCGCAGCCAACAATAAACTTGTTGGAGAGCAGCAGCAGTGGCCAAGGCAGCAAGGAGGGGACTGGGAGGGGGGACAGCCCTCACAAGGGCAGAGAGGGGAACACGGCCACCCCAGGTACCAGCGCCCACCCCACAGCCCTGTGCCAGCACCACAACCAACCTTTACAAAACAAACCACGTTTACTGCACAGCTGAACACACAGGCTCAATGTGAGCAACTCCAGAGCTGCCGGCGCCCCTGCCGGACCCATCAGCCCTGCCCAGGACAGGGGTGGGCTCCCCCAGCCCCCTGCATAGGGGTGGTCAGCACAAGCACAGTCCCATGGAGGTGGGGGTCTATGGGTACTTTGCTGGCATCAGGCCCCAAGAACCACAGCTCAAGCCAGGGACACGCACGAGTCCCAACACCCCCTCTCCCACACCAAACAGTGCAAAAGGATCCTCCTGGGCCCAGAGCATGAGGACAAGTGTCCTGAGCATCCCCGGTGACAGCCAGGAGCAGCCGTCCCTCCCCTGAGGTGGCGCCCAGAGGGTAAGAAGCACCGAGAGGGGGTACACAGCCCCCCCAGAGAGCACAGCCTGCCCCAGCCCAAGCTCCTGCCTGGGGTGAGAACACATGGCAGCAGCATGAAGGACCCACCACACTACTCGGCCGGTGGCGGCGGGGAGCACGCAGTGGGGCTGGGGCTGCCAGGCTCATCCCTATAGAGGGAGCTGAAGCGGGCACGGCACTCAGGCAGGAGCTGGTGGCTCACACCAGAGGCCAGCCCCACCAGGCAGTGTGCCCGCACGATGCCCGCCTGCCCTCCCGACACCAGCCACCCGTGTGAGTCCAGGTTGGGGCTGAAGCGCACCTGCGAGAGGAAACAGGGGTCAGGAGGGAGGGAGCCCCAGGATCCCAGCACCCAGCAAGCACCAGGGTAGCAGGGCAGAGGCAGACCCTGCCTGCAGCAGCCGCAACCTCCTGGGGCTCTCACCTTGTGCACAGACTCCAGCTGCAGGCGGTCGAGGCTCAGCTCTGCCTTCACCTCCTGCATGTGCATCCTGCGCATGGGCTCCCGGCTGGGGAAGTTCTTGAAGCTGCGCTGTGAAGGGGTGGCACGGCAATGGGCCGCATGCCTGGGGCAGGAGCGCTGCGTGCACGGCCCAGGCAGCACCAGGACTGCCACAGTGCCAGGGGCTGCTCAGGGGACAAGGGGCGCCCCCAGGGTCACCCATCAAACAGCCACAGCCCAGGGCATGAGGAGTCAGACCCCAGGGAGGGCCAGGGCAAGGAGGGCTGGAGCATGGCAGACCCCACTGCACGCTCCAGTACTTCTACAGCAGCTCTGAGCCCCTGTTTACAGGGCCCTTGAGCACGGCCTGGCCCTGGTGCCCCAAGCTGATACCCCAAACACAGCTTGGAACACTGGCGAGCAGGGTGCGGGCAGGCTGTGAGCCCCAGGCTCCTTCCCAGGGCTGGGCACTCCAGGTCGATGCCACAGCCGCCACCAAGAGTGCAGCTCTGCCTGGGACTGATGCCCACAGCCAAGCTCCCCATTGCCCTGCGAGCAGGCAGGAGGGCAGCCTATCCCCATGCTCTCAGGGCAGCCAGGTGGGGCTCCACCAGAGGTGAGAGGCTGCCACAACACCTAAGCAGCATCTCCTCACCCTGGCTGATCCCACTGCCCAGCCCCAGCCCCACTCCCACAGGTTCCACTCATGGTCAGGACCACTCACCCCCGGGCCTGCCCCCTGCCCCTCCTACCAGGTCCGTGTCCCGGAACAGGATGTAGCTCTTGGTCACCATCTCGCTGTAGCGCCTGGTCAGTGGCAGCATGTGCTCACTGCCCTCTGACCCGTCAGGGCGGCAGGGCAGCAGGTCAGCTTTGTAGACAGGCTGTGGGCAAGACAGGGCTCAGGGCACAGGGTACATGTGTTCCTCCACAGAGAGGGACCACCAGGGACTGAGCAGGGCAGGGAGCCCCAGAAGCCCTGCCCCAGGGTCCCCCAAGATCAAGGCTGCCACCACTGCTGTTCCCCACCACACAGCCCCTAACTGGGCACGAAGGGCATGACACACATCCATGACATGCTAACATGTGTGGGGCAGCAGAGGCCTTGAGGCTGGCTCAGGATACTCTTCCCATGACCCAAGAACAGAACTCCCACCCTGCCCAGTCCCACAGGTGTCAGGAACAGGCCCTGCTGAGCATCACGGTCACTTACAAATCTACGGTCTGAAGACCGCTTGACGTTGAGTGGGTTGATGGCCAGGTCAGGCAGCACCGCAGCCACCAGCTCACCGGTCATGTCTCCTGCAGCCACTGTGTTCAGCCAGTCTGAGCCAGATATGCTCTGCAGGAACAGACATCTCTAAAGCACAGGGTCCCAGTGGGCTCCCACCACCGCCAGCCAGGCTGCAGCACCACCAACATCACCACCTTCCACCAGCTGGGGAGAGATGGGCTCAGAGGTGCAGCCAGCTTGGAGAGAGGCAGGGACAGCACCTCACACTGTGGCCATGGTCCCTTATCCAAGGAGCAGAGGGTGACCCAGGAGCCAGGGCCTCGCACGACCGGACTCTATCACCCCTGCCCGTGAGCTGCAGAACCCAGCTGGCGCTGGATTTAGGGCTGGTACCCACCCCTCTGACACGGACCCAGGGCAGAGCTGCCCTGCACCAGCCTCTTACCCACACAGTCCCCTTGCGAGGTGCCACAAAATAAGCCTTGAAGCCCAAGTACCCTGCATCAATGTAGTGGATCCCACAGAGACCATAGCTGCAACAGAAAAGGAACAGATGAGGCTAGAGCTCTATGGTGTCCCCCCAAAACTGTGAGAGTCAGGGCTCAGCTCCCCAGAGACTCCCGGTAGATGAAGAGGGGGCTTGTCCTTGCTCTATCAGCATGTCACAGCATCATGAGTTACCCCAGGGTGGCTCCCAGAGGCTTGAGAAGACACCAAGACAGCAGAACCCTTCTGCAAACTTGTATCAACCTAGGGCCACAAAGAAGGCCCACTGCCCATCCGATTCAGGGACCTCATCCTTCCCCTCGCCCACCTTGCTTGTGCCCCAGGACATGATGTGACCAACCCAGCACGAGCAGAGCCTGCCCTTGCCACAGCACAGCTGGACAACCCCAAGGGAGGGAAAGACCAGAAAGGCTCCTCGTGAGCTAGACCAGACCCGAGCCCATCTGGCCCCCAAGCACAGAGCAAGTACTGCCATGATCCCGGCACTCACGAGGCGTAGCAGTTGTCCTGGGCCACGGTGACTCCATTGTAGGGCAGCAGCCAGGCCACCTCCGTGCTGAGGAACCGCTTGATGCTGTTGATGGGCTCATAGAGCCGCCGTAGGTCCCAGAACTTGATCTTACGGTCGCTCCCTGCCGTGACCAGGAAGTTGCTGAGAACCAAGAGAAAGGCAGCGCTGAGACCCCAGTGCAGAGCCATGCCCAGTCCCTGCTGCAGGCATGGGTGGCCCTGGTCCCGCAAAACAATGCTGCTCCCCCAGGCAGTGGCTCAGCCCCAGAAAGCCCAACCCAGCCTCTTCAGTGCCTCAGAGGGCCAAGTGCCATCAACACCAAGTCCTCTCAAGCCCATCTTGGAAAGGATCCTCATTTGCAGCAGTGAGCCAGCTCTCCCAGGCAGTGCCCACACCATCACCAGCTCTCCTGCTCTCACCTGTCAGCCTTGCACCACTCGATGCTCCGGACTGCGTGGTCATGGGCTAGAAAGCACTGGAAAGGATAGAGCTTGAGGGAGCCATTGGGCTGGTGCACACACTGCAGCAAGGACTTGGTGAGCAGGTTCCAGACAGCCACAGTGCCTGCAGGATGAGAACTGTGCCTGTGAGGAGCTGCCCTACAACTGCACCAGTGCTGCAGGCAGGAGCATGTGGGAACAGAGGGGACAGGCAGCAGCATAGGCAGGGATTGCAGGAGCTGAGAGGCCCAGCAGCTGAGACCAAGCTGGAGCTGGGCCTCAGAGCACAATAAGATGGCTCAGCTACAGCAGGTCCTGGCAGCGCAGCAGAGTGCTGTGGGCTGCCTGAAGCCAGGCACAAAACTGCATCCAAGTAAGTCAGATACATACGGATTAAGCCAGAGCCATGTCCTGGCTTAATTTGGAAGGTATATGAAGGAGTCTGTGGCCAGCCAACAATAAGGTCTTCCCCATCCCAGGGATGGGCAGAGGTTCCTGCACAGTACCCACCACTTGCTGCTCCTCATCCTGATGCTGCCCCCATACTCATCCTCAGCTTCCCCCATTCCCTGCCCGAAGCTAAAGGAGCACAAAGCTCCACATGTGCCTCTGCCTGCTGCAGGACAAAGCCTGCTCCCCAAAGGCTCTGCTGCAGGATGCAGGCCCTTCTTGTGCAGGGTGGGATACTCACCGTCATAAAAGCCAGCTGCAAGGTAATGATGCGGCTTGGATGGCATCCACGAGAGGCTGAAGCACTGGCCACACTCAGACGCATCCCCTGCCTGGATAGAGCCCACCTGGAGTGTGGCAATACCCTGCACCTGGAGGCCAAAGGACAATCATCAGTCACAGGCCCATGCCAGTGCCATTCATGTCCCAGGAGCCGGGGACACCCAGGGTTGGGAGCATGGCTCTACTCTGCCACCCCAAAGCTGGGGCCAGAGAGCTCCACAGAGGTCCCAATGCCCTTCCCAGCTCTCCCCCCTGCCCCAGGCAGGAGGCTCACTGGTGCCAGCACCGATGGGGGACCACAGTGGTAAAGGACACTGACCTTGCAAATAATGTGCTTGTGGAAGGACCCATCTAGAAGAGAGCAGAGGAGGGTCAGGACAGCTACCAGCTCTCCCAGGAGCTCCCTGCGGCAGGAGCTGCTCAGCAGCCTTGCTCACTGCTCCCAGGCAGCCACTCCTGGGGAGGGCAGATTGTGCAGACCCCTGCAGCCAAACGGCTCAGGAGAAGGGGCCCGCAGGACCCCCCATGCACCAGCTTTGTCTGCTGGACAATCTCCCTCACCAGTGAAATGACACGAGAGCCTTAGGGTCTCTGTCAAGCGCCTCTTGGGCCAGAAGGGCCCCCCCTGTGCAGGGCCTCAGGCACAGCGAGCGCCACACAAGCGCATCTGCACCTCAGAGCCTGACAGCCGCAGGCGGAGGCGGTGTCCTGCAGAGATATGGAGGAGCCATGCATCTTCTCTGGCACCTCCGTGACAGCCAGGACATGGCACAGAGCACATCCTGGGCTCTGTCAGGCAGCAACACCAGATGTGGGTATCTGGAGCCCTGGGAAAGCTGGTGCAGCCACACCATGACATGCCGACCCATGAGCTCCCAGCAGCACTGCAGTCTGGCACTGATCCTGCAGCTGCAAAACAGCACCCCCAGCCCAGCTCTGAAGCACAAGGACAGTACGTGCAGCCCAGCTGATGCTACGTGACAGGACCCGGCCTGTCCACAGGAGCTCTGCAGGCTGGGAAGGATCCGTGCATGCTGCAAGCTCCTGACGTGGCGGCTGCAGTAGCCGGAGCAAACCACCTGGAGCTGGGGCTCAGAGAGGGGGACGTGAAAGCAGCCCCAGCACAGGGTGTGGGGCCGGTGCTGCTGGGGGTCAGCAGCCACGTTTAGGTGCAGGGAATCCATTTCCCATTGTCAGCCACGGACGTGTGGGGCAGGCTGTCAGCCACGGCTGAGCGACCACGAGCAGAGCACAGACCATCAATCTCCCTAGGCTCTCAGCAGATGAGACTATTACAAGCACCATTAGCCTGAGGACAGCCAAGTTGCTCAGAGCCCCAAATCCCTGCTACCAACAAACAGCTCGAGCCAGGCTGGAATAAGAAGCTCTGTCACAACAGGACACAATCCCAGCAGCAAGCAGTGAGTTGTAGAAAGGCTCAGGACACACTACTGCAGCTACACCTCACCCTACAAACTCACTGGTCACAGCACTGATGCTGAGAGCACCCTCTCAGTGCACCCAGCCCCAGGCTGGGCTGCCCAGGAGCCAAGCCCCACAGCAGCCCTGGTTAGCAGCACTTTGACATCCTCTGGCACCAAAAAGCAGCCTGCTGTGCCCTTCTGCTAGAAACCAGGCTGGGGGCAGCAACAACTGCTGGTCCCAAGCCTGGAGTCATGCCAGAGCTGCTGTCCCACTGCACACAGCTCTCAGGCAGGGCAGCGCTGGCCTTAGCACAGTCCCACTGCCCCACAGCTGCGCGCCAGCCCCACGACACAGCAGAGCAGGCTCCCTCGCACACCAGCAGAGGGGCCCCAGCCCCAGGGCTCACACGCTGCCCAGCCCGGCATGGTGGGATGAGGGCCAGGACACCCCTGCCCAGCAGAGCAGCTCTTCCTACCTTTTACCTGGGCTCTCTTGGAGCGCTGCAGGGCCCCTGGGTGCGGGAGGGAGTACAGCACCACTTTGCCATCCGAGAAAGCCACGGCCAGCAGGCCCAGCCGGCTCATCTGGGGGTGCTGCAGAACAACACACAGGCTCAGCCACATGGTCACCATGCCTAGTCTGGGAAGGCAAGGCTTCAGCAAGGGCATGGACTTAGGAACCCCAGGGGAAACCAAAGGTAGTCTCTAGGGCCTGGGTAGCTCTTCCATCAGCACACTCACCTTCCTGGCAGTGGTGGGCAGCTCCCAGGCACCGCTAGGGCAGAACTTCATGTCCCAGACGCAGCCATGATCAGCAGCAATGGCATAAGCCAGCCCAGCATTGTCGGCAGAGCTGCAGGCATGGGTTGAGCCATGAAGAACACAGTAGCTGGTGCCCAGCAGTTCCAGTATACACCAGCAGCTTCCAGTGTACACCAGCAGCAAAGCTGGCTACTAGCACAGCCCACGCAGGGTTCAGGCTGTGGCTGGCGGCTCTGGGAGAGGATGATCTCATCATCCACTCACCCCTGCTCCGGCTGCAGCATGCCCAGGCCCCAGAGCTGCAGAAGTGCAGGGCCTCCATGGAGCCCAGCCACGCTGTGCGTCTCCTCCATGCTCCTGTGGCAGTAGACAGCCACATACTGAGAGGCCACTGAACCCTCCGGGGACGGACACCACTCCATGGCCCATACAGGGCCACCCACGAAGAAGGACATGTCCAGGCGCTCCTCATGGGGCTGCAGGGAGCTGAACCTGCCAGAGGGGAGGTAGGTAAGAGCACAGGGCAAGAGCAGTGCTGCTGCAGGGTGTGAGCACATGGCACAGGCAGGGCAGCACCCAACTGGTGCAGAGCCTTGGCACAGGGCTGGTGAGAGCCCAGGGCTGGCTGCTGAGCCCACGGTCTCTCCTGCTGCCCTGGGGTGCTCACCGGGCTCTCAGACCTGCCAGATATGCAGCCCTGGGGGTTTCTGCCCATCCCAGGCATGACAGCCACCACCCCAGCAGTGCCTTTGGACACCCCATCACAGACCTGTTTACCCTGTACAAGACACCATCGTCTTCAATGCCCTCCCGCTGGATGGAGAAGAAGGGAGACTTCTCCTCTGCTGGCAGGTATGGAGCAGCTTCACTGGGGAGGAAGGAGGTGGTGAGAGGACTCCTCCTCACCCTTCACCCAGTCATCCCCCAGCACAGCAAAATGCCACAGCACCCATCCAAGCCTGGTGCACCCTGTCACTGACCACCAAAAGCGCTACTAAGATTCCATGGCTAAGTCCATGAAACTCCCAAAGCCCACAGGAAGGCCCCATCCTTTCTGCTGGAGCCTGATCCCGCCTGAGGGTGCAGGAGTACAGCACCCACCATGCTCTCATTCCCCCCGCCAGCTCTCTCCCTGCCCCAGCACAGCCCAAACATTGCCAGAATTTGCCCCATCACACAGCCTGAGTGCAGGCAGTGCCTGCGCAGTGCGTCCCTCCCAGCCCTTCTTTCTTCTTACACCGCTCCAATGGTACCTTTCAGAGAGACAGGTCCACTTGTGCACTAAAGGGATCCAGTCAGGAAACTCCCACTGCGAGTACTTCTGGTCCCTCCTGTAGGGATGTTCAGACATCAGTGACAGCCCAGCCCCTGCCTGCAGCACGGGCAGGCCCACACCAAGGGGTCTCAGCCCCTGCCCTTCCCCACATCCCCCTCTTGACCTGGCTGACATTCCTCATGTCAGTCCTGACGCTCCTTTGCCCCTGTGCCTCCGATAGCAACAGTACCCAGGGCACCAAGAGCCACTCCTCCCCACAGCCCATCCCAAGCCCTCCACTCACAGGCTGCAGGTAAGGCTGGAGCACTTCTCCACTGGGGCCATGATGGAGTTGTGGAAGCCATTGGGAGCAAGGCCTCGGCACTGGGGCTTGGATCTCTGGGCACAAGAGCACATTCAGAGTGGGTACCCGGCCAGGGCTGCCCCTGCTTGCCCAAATGTTCCTGTGAGGGACCTGCCTGTCCTGTAGCCCGTGTGCACAGAGGTCCCCCAAGCCACAGCACTCACCAAGACCACGTCATGCCAGGCTAAAGATACAATGTCCCATTCTGGGGACTTCAGTGAACTACAGACAACCTCCAAGGCCCTGCCTTTACCTCCCACTATCTCACAGGAGTACTTGTTTTCCTCTCCCCATCCACCCTCACTTGGAGCTGCCTCTGCCCACACTTAAGCCCAATGAGCTCATGCCCAGACTCATGGCTGAGAGGCACAGTGCCATCCTCACATCCTGCTCCAGGATTTTCCTGCCACCAAAAGCTGGGCTGAGGACACCAGAACAGCTCAGACACTTTGCCAGGCCAAAGGTAAGAAGTGACCAAGGCAGAGATCCTGCCCTTACCCCTGCAGATGATGTCTTCCCACTGTGTCCTCGGAGCACTTCCAGCTCTGGCTCTGATGCTTCACTGAGTGGTTCCTCGCTCCCTTCTTCCTCCTCAGCCTGCAGCAGTACTTCCTTTGAGGGTACAAAGTCAGCATCTCGGGCAGGGTCATCACTATCTGCTTCATCCTCCTTTCTCCTCCGGCTTCGACGCTTCCTCTGGATACGCTCAAGTTCTGGTTGTGGCTCCTGGGCACCCTCGGTAGGAGCTGGTGGCTGGTACACCGATGTCAGCTCCTCTGCCAGCTCCTGCAGGTACAGCAAAGCCCTGGGACACCAAAGACATTGCCCAGAGGTGAATGGAAACACTGCACAGGGCCCAGCCAGCCCTCCCTCCGGGACCAAGCAGATGCACTGCTCCAGCTCATGATCTGGGCAAGGAACTTGCTCCAGCCCTGCCTAGCCAGGCTGCGGCAGAGCCCGTCTGGATGCAATGTGGACCACTTGGGCAGCCAGCATCCCCTGCTTCCCCATAGGGAACACCAGCCTCCTCAGCACTCTGGCAGCAGGCAGGGAATGCATCCAGCAGGCAGAGCAGTGCTGGGCCCTTTGCCAGCCAGAAAGCCAGAGATCTTCCTGCGAGTGCTCTCAGCAAAGGGAATTCCTGCACTGGGCATGCTGCTGCAGATACCACACCTTCCCTCTGCACAAGAAAGAGGGGACTTAGGGCGCTGCAACCCCACCAGCTCTGCCCTTGCAGCTTCAGGGCTTCTGCAGGCACTTGGAGAGCACAGGCACTGCCTAAGCTGCCTTCAGAGAGACCAAAGCACACAGGCTCCCCCAGGACCACCCTTTCAGCAGTGGGGGCTCACACAACTTGTTCTGCTCCCTCCCTGACAAGCCTCCTCCTGGCTTCATCAGGAACCAAGGAAACCTCCTATTCTCTGCAGACAGCCTACTACCGTCAGAGATCCGAAGCATGCAAGCTCATCTAAGCCCTTGCTGCTCCCCCCACCCTCATTCTCCTGGATCTGAACACCTTCTCCCAAAGCAGGAAAAGGTCATTCTATGGGGAATCAGTCTATCCCACCACCGTGGGACAGCCTTCCAGAAAAGACACCAGGACCCGCCAGGTGAGGCACAGACCTCCATGAAACCCTCTGGAACGGGTCTGCCCATCCTTCCCCATCTCCCCACAGCAGCCCCTTCCAGACCCAGCTTACACTTTGGCTGCTCGCCTCTTGGGGCGCCCGCTGGGGGGGGTGTCTACGCCTTCCGCGGCTTCGCTGCTCCCCAGCATCTTCTGTACGCAGATGGGCTCCGCGGTTGGGCACTCCAGGTCCTGAGACAGTTTCAGCAGCAGCATCTCCGTCTTGGACTTCCGCCCGCGCCTCCTGGGTGCCTTTGGGGGCAGCACAGCCCCGTTCTCAGAGGTCCTCGAGGGCTCACCATGACCCTCAGTCTCTGCAGGGACTGGACCACTAGGGTCGCTAGGACTGCCTTTCGGTTTTTGATTTCGGACAGGTCCTTTTGGGGACTTGGCAGCTTCTACTCCCTCCTCAGCGTGGGCCAAAGCATCCAGATCTCCAAGCGGCAACAGTTCCCCTGCCCCAAAACAACAACAGTTAGCACGAACACACAGAACAGGGCTCGCCTCCCCGGAACAGCAACTGGGGGAGCTGCACGGCCCAGCCAGGATCCGGCCCAGCGCCTGCAGGCAAAGCAGCAACAAGGGCACACAGCAGGAGCCGGGAACCAGCAAAACAGCAGCTCCCTGCTCGCCAGCACTGGGCCGGAGCCAAATCACCGGCGAGGGCACACACACGGACACGCTGGGGCCGCGGGAAGCCCGGGGAACAGGCACACGCCACCCTGTCCCTCTGCCCGCCACCGGTACGTACGGAGCGCCCGGGGCTCGCCCTCCCGCGCCCGGCTGCGGCTCCGGCTGCGCCCGCCGGACACCGAGCACCGCGCCGAGCCCCCCCGCCGGCTCCGCTCCCGGCAGCGCGGCCTGCGGGAGGCGCTGGAGGCCATCGGCGGGTCCCAGTCCCGACGGGCTCCCGGAGCCGCCGCGCCGCCAGCAGGCAACAGGATGAGGGGCGGCGGCGCAGGGGGATGGCGTAAGCCGGAAAACGTCAATAGCGAACAGTGCCACGTGACGGGGCCACGGGGCCGCGTGGCCGCGCGCAGCTGCCCGTGGCGGCGGGAGCCGGGAAGTGGGATCTGGAGAGGCGATGGACGGCCCCGAGTAGGGGCGGACCGAGAAGGAGCCGGGACCGGAGAGATGAAATACGGTCACAGGGGTGGGGGGAGACAATGGCAGCAGCTCACAGCCAGAAGACGCAGATTAGCGGAAAGCGCCCATAAAGCGCATCAACAGCCCTATCAACTACTGCCGACTCCAGGAAAGAAACGGTATAGTACATGCGCGACTCTATCTTTTAATGACAAAGATCAGGGGAGAGCGCGAACGCAGTCCCCCACTACCACAAATTATGCAGTCGAGTTTCCCGCATTTGGGGAAATCGCAGGGGTCAGCACACCCGGAGTGCAAAGGATGAGCCTCGCCCTGGGAAAACCACCTGCTTGATCATGGTGTCTCCCCTGCCAGGTAAGTATGCCACCTCTTCGACCGGGCACCGACACATGCCAAAAGACACCTACATACCTCACGGACACCGCACGGCCCGTACCGGAAGCATCACGCTCTGCTCCCCCGCTTCTTCCACTGCTGCGCGCCCGCACAACGCCGGCGTGCCCCCGAGCCCACCGGGGTTTTGGGGTGATTTTTTGCAGCAGATGTTCCGTGATGCTCGCGGTGCTCGTTTGCATAGACACGCCCCTACCTGCAGGTCCCGCCCCGCTCTCACGAGGCGCCGCCTGCGGGTTCGGCCCGCGGGCTCTGGGCCAGCGTGCAGCCGGCAGTCCCTCTGCCAGCCCGCACTGGAAGGGTGGTCGGACCGAGACTGGGACCGCCCGGCGGGGGGTTCGGTCTGTCAGAGCCGAGCGGGAGCAAGCTGGAGCGGGGGTGTGCGTCAGGGGAGATGTGTCCAGCGGTGCCCGGGACACGAGCTCAGCTCTGCTGTGGGCTGATCCTGCAGGGGGCAGAGGGATCCGCGTCTCCCAGTTGTGGTGTATCACGACACGGACTCAAGTTATCGAGGATACTCAAGTCCAACTGTATTACAATCAAGCCCTTTTTATCCCCCTGTTCGGTACTTTCCCAACCCGCACAAACATGCTACGTTTAACCTCACTGGCCCCTGTAAAACTCTTCAGGTAAACAGTCTGCTCACAATGCCGAGCAGATGTTGTCCAGACGGCGACGCCCTCACCCCGCCGTCTCGGACCCTCTCGCAGCCCCCACTCGTCTGGCTCCGACAGGCCCCTGCCCAAGGCTTGTTTTTCGACCTTCCCTCTCCTTCAATGTTCCAATTTATCGCCTCACTGCTTGTTAAGGCCTCACAGCTCATTCCCAAACTGTTTTTCATGCAGATCATACCGCATTCACTCCCCACACCCAGACAGATTAGAAAGCCGGGTCCCCAGACATCCAGCTAGGTTCTGGTAGCTGAGCGGCCCCCCCGGCAGGCGCTGGAATGGGTTCTGGTCGAAAGGCCAACATTACAGCATGTACAGGACGGATAAGCAAAATGCGTTCTCAGCCAGTGACCCCTGGTGCCAGAACCATGGGGTCTGGGAGCCGACAGCAGCATGGCAAGAGCAGATACCCACAGAAGAGCCAAACAACGGGCACAAGGTGCCATGAGAGCACCAGGGAACATTCCATAGTGTTATAAATTGAGACCACAACGGACTAAAATCTAATTAAAATTTATTAATTATAGCAAGTAGAATATGAGCAAAAC
>JAOEHY010036024.1:0-34369 GCA_025447955.1 Psilopsiagon aurifrons
GGAGGGAGGGTTGGGGGAGAAAAGACTAGGACAAGGATGGTGATTGTTGCATTGACTGCAAATTAATGATCTCCATGATCACCTAAAATAGAAATGAGAATGGATTTAAGCAGTTAAGTGCTTAAAGCCTCTGTGCTCCTCATGTCATTTTGATGGAAAACATTCTGCTTCTGCACATTTATAGAATCTTCAAAGTAGTGCAAATGTATCATTTACCAGCAGAATATACGTTTCTGTACTTTCAGAGACAGATTGGCTGGAGTCCTCTTGCTCTTCTAACTAACAAACATGAGGAAAAGAGGGAGGGTACAGACTCCTGCTCTCACGACTAAAGCTTCTTTACTTAAAAACTGTTCTCACCTCAAATGAGAAAGGGTAAAATTAAATAACAAAGATTACAGGGTAATCAGCACTCCAAAATAAAAGGCTAGAAGAAAATATATTCATCCAGTTTCCCACTGATCATTGCTTTCATTTGCATGTCACAGGTGAGTTGAAAACTGCTTGAACTGATGGTCTCAAAAGGTAGTGGCAGACACTGGGCAACAGTTCAGCTATTAGCTGGTGTCATGGCTTAATCCCAGCTGACAACTAAGCATTATCACTTACTCTACCCCTGTGAGACAGGGGAGAGAATCAGAAGGGTAAAAGGGAGAAAACTCATGGGTTGAGATAAAGAAAACTTAGTGCATACAGCAAAAGCTACACACACAATCAAAGCAACACAAGGAATTCATTCACCACTTCCCACTTGCAGGCAGGTGTTCAGCCATCTCAAGGAAAGAAAGCAGGGTTCCATTAATCGAGAGGGATGGTTACAAACACCATCACACTGAACATCCCCCCTTTCCTTCTTCTTCCCCCAGCTTTTTATTGCTGAACATGGTATCATATGGTCTGGAATATCCTTTTTGTCAGTTGGGGTCAGCTGTCTCAGCTGCGTCCCCTCACAACTTCTTTTGCACCCCCAGCCTACCCACTGGTGTGGTTGGGTGACAGGCAGAAAAGGCCTTGACACTGTGAAAGCACTGAACAGCACTAACTGTACTAACATATAACATCCTGGTGTTATGAACACTGTTTTCAGCACAAATCCAAAACATAGCTCCATATTAGCTACTATGAAGAAAATCCTAGCCAAAACCAGCACATCTGGAAATAAATGGAGTTCCCTCTGGTCTCTACTGGAAATGATTGCTCCATATGTTCATCACTAACAGGGAGGTTGACAAAGAATGCACCATCCACAAATCTGTAGATTGTAGTAAGTTGAGAGGGTGAATGTGGACATGCTAAACAGCAGAGATTTGATCCAGAGGGATGCTGGGAGACATGAGTATTGGACCAACAGAATATTTATGAAGGTGAACAAGAAGTACAAAGTTCTTTGCATGTGCAGAACATCCCCATGCATCACTACACAACAGGCACTGACTGTCTGAGTAGCAGCATTACTGAAAAGGACAGCAAAGGGGTTATGTTGGATGTCAACTTGAATATAAGCCATAATTTTCCAAATTAGAAAAAGTGCAGCTGACAGATTGAAGTAGGTTATCCCCTTTTACTTGCTATGGACAAGGCTGTACCTGGAACAACAGTCAACTTTGGGCCCCTGCAGTTCGAGAGAGATGTGGAAAAATGCAAGATGGTTCATCAAAGGGCTGTCATCATGGGCAGGAGCTTAGGTTGTGCAACCAAGCCACAACCTGTGATCGATGCTTTTCCTTATATTTCCTGGCACTACCAAGAGAAGCCAGCAACCTTTACCAGTACAACATCCTCTGCCTCTTCAGTCAAGTATGTAAAATAGTCTTTTTTGATTCAGATTAGGAAAAACTTTTTAACTGGAAAAGCAATGCAGAACAGGAACAGGTTATCCAGGGAGGTTGTGGGATCTCCATTCTTGGAAGTTTTCAAGACTTGGATAGACAAAGCTAAAACTGATTTAACCCATTATTGGTGGTAATTCCATTCAAAGCAGAAGGTGGATGAGGTCACTTCCAGAAGTCTAATCCAACCCACATTTCTGTGACTCTGAATAGAAGTTTGACTCGGCAGTTGATTCTTGATTGACTAATACCCCACTGATTCATTACTTCTTCTTAGAATATGTTTGTACAAGCACAAAGAATAGTAATTTATTTGGCCTACAATCATTTTTTTGTCTGTGAAGTAACACTACACATAGAGATCTCAAGTTCTATACTACAGAACTAGTGATCTTTTCCTACGTGGATTTTCTTATCTATCTGCAATAGACGTTACCCTTACTTCATCCAAAAACAGTGCCAGCTCTCTCTGTATCCTATGTGCCATTGTAGACATCATAAATGTAAAGAGGATAGCACCTGAAGTTTATGATAATCAGGTCTGTATTGATTTGTCTTTTCATGCTTATATCAGACTTGCTGGAAAATAAAACAATACATTCAAGAACCTACTTTAAAAAAACTACCAATACAAATCACAAGAACAAACAAGTATCTCTATATTGATCACACGCTAATTTACTAGAGATAGAAAGAATCAAAGAAATGTTTCCTCCAATGACATCTGTGGGTAGGACGGAAAAGTACATTGCATTATTTGAGCCATTTTTTGTAAGTATTTTGAGTGTTAGGAGGAATTTGCCTTTGCTGTAATCTGCAGATATGATGCAGCCTAAAATCTCATAGGAGCTTCCAAAGCTTAATTGCTCGGCTCATTTTGCATTTCAAATTCAGCATGCTGAAGCATACTACAGTCTTTTTTACTGCTTTAAGGACACTGAAAAACTGGATCGAGCACATGCGACAGAAACTTCTTTTGATTAGGCCTGCACATGTAAATGCAGAATTTACATTTTGCACAGTGCTGGCACACAAACACACAACACAACTCTCAGGAATGACTGAATATTAATAATCCATTTCTTTGGCTCCTCTTTCTACTATGTTTTCACAACCCCTTCTGTTTTCACTGACAACTGTTGGAGTGGTAAATACCATCTCTCTGCTTGACCAATATAGACATAGAATTCAAAGAGATCTCAGACTGTGCATTTGAGCCAGGAAATGCCTGTGCTAACTCTCTCTACTTGTCTGTCTCTTCCATAGTGGACCTATACAGACTGCTTATGACTCTGCCCATCTTTCTGTATCACTACTGGGATTTTATCTGCTTATTATTGATTCCAGTAAATGCATTCTTTTGTGTTTCAAAAGCAACCATCAGAGAATAATCAGGCTTTTTAAATGTTATGAGGTAGAGATAGCCGATCCCTATCTAGAAGGCAGACATCCAGGAGTAGCTGCAGCTGGAAGCAGAACATAGGACAAGAGGGAATTGTGTAGGAGGAATTTTTTAAATGGACATTTTTTTATGTTAAAAGGAGAGGCTGGTATAAAATCTTCATGGATCTTTCATTTCTTGTAAGAGCTAGGCCACATATTTGCATATCATTCTTACCAGTTTATGATTTTCTGCAGCCAGAGCTGTTTTAACATGGTGCTGAAAAGACTGCCATCCTCCACTTGTGAAAGAAGTAATAGCTCAGCTTTTGCTTTTAAAATTTAAGAAATAGTTTAGGCAATGTATATTAGGCAATACTCCTGCTATCTATGGCTAAAAAGACTGAAATGTTGATATATTTTCAGGCATGAGAGAATTGGGATACTCTGAATGGTTTTAACGTTATGTGGTTTGATTTTGTAAAGTGGGAACCAGAGAAATGTATCCATTTTCTTACGTAGAAGCATTTAGATGTACATATATCTTCTCTCATTTTAAAAAGTGCTCATATAACTTGTTTTACTTTCTAGTTAGTGCAGGCTAATAGTATATCACCTCTTCAACTGAGTTGCTAAGCCACCATAAGTTTACTGATTCCAGTCATATACTGTCATCTCACAAATATGAAGGGCTAATACACCAAAAAAAATTTGACCCAAAAATGCAGAGCATAAGTAAAATTTTTGAGGTGAATGATGGCTGTGGGTAGGAAAAAAAGTGTCTTTTTCTTTACTTGGTTATAGCTGATATTGCATTTTTATGACTACATCCAGAGAAAAATCAAGCACAGAAAAGTATCTGGATAGCTTCTGGGTGAAGAGAGATAGTAAATGGAAAAATGGGGATGGGAACAGGGATAACATGCAGAGAAAGGGAGAGGCAAAAGAGGGGTAGACAGACAAACAGACATCAGGAGAAAATAGGGCAGTATCCTCGGGAGGTGGTTTCTCTCTATTTTTGCCAACTTCTCTTGCCCTGGCTTCACCAAAGTAGGTGAAAGGGAGAGACTCCTGTGCCATGGCACTTCCAGCATGGAGGGGGGTTATGAAGGAAGGGGCGCTGAGTGGCTGTTTCCCTGGCATAACTTGAAGATTGCACATTTCTGGCTGCAGGTGCAGAAAAATTCTTTGTCTGGGGAGATGCTGCTCTCCCACATCAGTCGTGATACGAAATTTTCTTACTGATCTCACATTATAGCTATGTCCTTAAGGGTTAGGCATGCAAGTCCTGTCTGTGGCAGGAGATAATGTATACTGGCCCAGGGATCAGTAACTAGATAATAAATCTTTTTGAATCCTGGTTTGCCTTATGTCTTGATAGGAAAGTAAAACTCACACTCTCAGCAGCAAGCTATTCCTTCATTGCAAGGACGCTGCTGGTGAATGATGCTTTGCAAGCTGATAAATGTGGGATTTCCTGCACAGCAAGTTGGTTTGTTTGCCTTAGATATTTATGTTTCAGCTTTATAAAGCAATCTGTCTAGGGAAAGGTCCAGAAATAATTGACTGAGGCTTTTCTTCTTATATAGGTCTTTATAGCCATAGATCTATAGCAAATCCAAACGTAAAAGAAAAATCACGATTCAACCTGGTGCTGGGGTGTTGAGTAAAGATAGTTGTGCTTCCACATACATGCCGTGTTCCTAATTGCTGTTCATCTTAAAATCAGCTAAGGCATAGAAGATTTAGAAAGTCTGAGAGGTTGAAGAAAACAGTGTCTTGCATCAGATACAGACTCCTCCACAGCCTTCCTGGTAGATGACTGGGAATGTTCATTGAAACAACTTCCTTGCAAACATTACTCTCAGGTATAATGACTGACTTTCCTATAGCTTCCATACCTTTAAAATGCACTGGTATTTTAGGATTTGCTCAGTAAGTTTGCTTTTCAATCCTCAATTGCAATGTTTGAAGAGGAAGCAGCAAAGCAACTTTTGCCCCTGTCTCTCCATATTCATTTGGCATTCTATTCCTCCTTCTCAAGGGCTTTTCCTGGAATATTGCACACAAGCTGCCTTTCAGCTCATGCCATGTAAGCACAAGGAAGTCCCTCTGGGAGGATTTTTAAGGGGTTTATTGGTGCTTTTGTGTCATTTCCATTGGATGAGCCCCATTACTTACAGAATGCAAGTTTGTTACCTGTTGCTTTGCTTCATCTGCTCTAAATACTGTCTTTTCTTTTTGTGCCCAACATCCTAATTCCTGATGGCAACAGGGCTTCTGCAATCAACTGCATCATATTTTCGTTCCTGGAAATAAGACAATGAAGAAGGCTATTACCTGAGGAAAACTCCTTTTTTAGGACAATTTATGGAGCCATTTGTGACTTTAGCTCCTTTCTGGTTTTGGTCCTTACAATTTCTTTTGGTTTCTATTTCTTTAAAATTATAAGAAGCTTAGAGAGTATAATGCAACCTTGTAACAACACATCTTATAAATGGGCAACTAAGGCATAGAAAAGTTAGCAATGCAAAGGACATCTGGGAGACAGAACTGTGAAGAAATAAGTATTCTTCTCTTGCTTCCTTGTCTTTCAAGGCAGAGCAGCTATGTGCCCTAGAAGGGGCAGGGGTAAATCAAAGTAAATCACAGTCTGAAAAATAAAAAGTCATCAGTTCAGCTGCAGGAATTCAGCAAGATTGCTAGTATAGTCCTGTATTTTTGCTAACTAAAATTTGGTATTAAAATACTATTCTGATAAGTTAAAGAAGAGAAATAAATCTCCAGCAACCCCTCTGCTTTTCTGCAGCTGCTGGTAGTTTATGCTGCATCCGAATCTACTGTGCTGTGTGATGTTTCAGAGATTAGCAGAATCAGAAGCCCCTCCGCTTTCTGTGGCTCTGGAGCCTGATTGGCTAGAAGGGAAAACAGAGGTGGAGAGCCCCTCGAATATTTTTCTCCTTCACACACCATAAAACAGGCAGCTGGCACACACTCTCTGACAGTGAGACCAGTTTGAAATTAGTTTCTGCTTTGCAGCTGTCACTAGGGCATTTTATGTTTGCCTCTCTTAATGGAAGGGAATAAAAGTCTTGCAGCTTACCGGTGAGCTAAATAGGATCTAACCACAGGGAAGAATCTGATGCAAAATAACAGACTGTTGGGACTCACTCTGTGACATAGATCACCAAGGTAATGTGATGATGATCAGAAACTGCATCTGTGAGAGAGTAAATCAGAATTTCTGTGTTTCAAACCTCATTTTGCAACGGCGGTCAAAGTCTTCTGAATTGCTTCCTGCCTCGGTGCTAGCAATTTTTCTTTTCTTCCCAAACTGAAAAAGCAAAGAAGGTTTTCAAAGGAATGCAAAAGGACCAGGAGTTTTAAAATCAGGAAGCTGAAAGGGGATCTCTGTAAGATGAATTTCACCCAGCACCGTGGGACACTCCAGCCTCTCCATTTCTGGAACCACAGCTATGGACTGCATGGAAGTGCCAGAGAGCTGAATGGAAAGGGCCATTCCTCAGGAGGCTGCTATGAGCAACTCTTTGTATCCCCTGAAGTGTTTGTGACTCTGGGCATCATCAGCTTGCTGGAGAATGTCTTGGTCATTGTGGCGATAGCCAAGAACAAGAACCTCCACTCACCCATGTACTTCTTCATCTGTAGCTTGGCAGTGGCTGATATGCTAGTGAGTGTATCTAATGGATCAGAAACTATTGTCATCACGCTGCTCAACAATACAGACACAGATGCACAGAGCTTCACCATAAACATTGACAATGTCATTGACTCAGTGATTTGCAGTTCCTTGCTTGCATCAATTTGCAGTCTTCTCTCAATAGCAGTGGACAGGTACTTTACCATATTTTATGCTCTCCAGTACCATAATATCATGACTGTGAAGCGCGTAGTGGTCATCATCACATGCATATGGGCTGCTTGCACAGTCTCAGGCATTTTGTTTATCATTTACTCTGACAGCAGTGTTGTCATCATCTGCCTTATTAGCATGTTCTTCACTATGCTCATTCTCATGGCTTCCCTTTATGTCCACATGTTTATGATGGCTCGGACACATATCAAAAAGATTGCTGTTCTTCCAGGGACTGGCCCTATTCGCCAAGGGGCCAACATGAAAGGAGCCATCACACTCACCATCCTGATTGGAGTTTTTGTTGTGTGCTGGGCTCCATTTTTCCTGCATCTGATTTTCTACATCTCCTGCCCCTACAACCCTTACTGTGTGTGCTTCATGTCCCACTTTAACTTCTACCTCATCCTCATCATGTGCAATTCCATCATTGATCCACTTATCTATGCATTCCGGAGTCAGGAGCTCAGGAAAACATTCAGGGAGATTATATGCTGCTGTAGCCTGAGAGGGCTTTGCGATTTGCCTGGCAAATATTAAATTAGGTAGATATGTTACTGTGTATACAACATGCAGCAAAGACTTGCAAGCCTTTGAATCAACTTTGGTTTAAATCTTTAAGAGTGAGCACTTCTTTCTGTCTCCCCTGCCTCTCATGCTTGTATCCTATTCACTTGTAGTTCATGTTTCTGTACAATGTTTGTGTTACCTACAGTTTGTGATTTATTTGGCTGGAAAGTAGCACTTCATGCCAGTTTGTAAGTAAGCAAATAAATGTAATGATGAATGTGAAATATTAACAAACATGATCAGCTGTCTGTTCCAACTGCTGACAAAATAGCTAACTTGCCTGACTTACAGTTCGTATTGACTGATACTGTTCTTATTCTATTGAAGTAATTATAGCTATCCATTACATTATACTCATCTTAAAATAGAGCATATGCTTCTCTGTTAGTTGATTAGAGGTTCTCTGGAATCAGAAAGAAGATTTTTCATAAAGGTTATTGCAACTGATGAGTTGCATTCATTTATTTTGAACTTTTTTCCTCCTACTCCGCAAGCAGCAATTCTGTTGTTTGTTACAGTTATTGCCTACAACAACAAGATCTTTCAAACACCTACTATACAGACAATTGAATGCTTGAGGTTTGGTTTGTTTTATTTTTTTCAAGATGATGACTGAGAGTAGCTTTTGCAAAGTTGAAATTGCTCCCTGGAGCATCAGTTAGCCATGGATTTATTTTCTAGACTGGCATCCAAGCAGAGCAGCACCCTCCATTCAGTCATGAAACAGGTACAGTATTAACATTCGCAGTGCCAGCATCAATGTAAAGATTCACTGAGAGATTTACCTTATGTAAATGAAGAAGGAATTCAGTTTAAACATTCAGTTCTTTCTTGGTCTTAGATGCTGTGTGCCGTGGGCAACAAAGGCTCTCTGCTTCAAAAGAAAATGCATCCTAATTAGAAACAAACTGACCTCTGTTCTGAAGTGCAGTGTTAGCTGATGGGATCCACTGCGAGGTTCCTTACAGAGAACTCAACTCATGTTAATTTGGTCTAAGCAGTTCAGATGCATATGAGCTCTGTGGAAGCAATGCCATCACATGGAATGGATGTGGTTGGTGAGTTTGTAAACCCTTTCTCTGTGTCTGGCAGCTGCCTGTTTGAAGTCAGTTCACTTTTTCACGTGTCTGAATTAAGTGCTCCATTTCAGTCTGAAAAGCTACTCTCTCTCCACTGATTGTAACAAGGACCTCAGGTCTCTAATTTTTGCACCTTTGGAGGTGTATAAAAATAAAGTGAAAACTCTCAGAAGAGCTAGAAAGTTCGGCTTTAAAACCCAAAATTAAATTTAAAGAATAATTTAGGTTTGAATAGTTAATGCCTGATTTTGCCAAGGTGAATAGTGAATTAATTAATTATATTAAATATATAGTGAAATATTAATTTTCTTGGAAATGGCTTGTTACCTCAAGCTGCTTGTTCCCTTGCTAAAAAAAAAAGACATACAATGAAGAGCCCAACGTCTGCTTCCTGGGATTCTCCTCCAGACAGAAACTGATCTTTCAATAGTGATTAACTTTTCAGGCTATCATAAAACTGTGACAACATTTGGTCTTCTGTCAAAGAGCATGAAGCTGTGTCTCAGTATCTTTAACTTCAATTCACTTACAGGAAGAATAAGAAAGTCATTTGACTTTGTGAATCAAAGTCCTTTGGTAGGCCAGCAGCAGAGGTGTCATGTCTCCTACACCCTTGGGCCACTCCATCCGCCTCACTTCTTGCAACACACACTGTTACGTTCTCTCAGCTTCAGTAAATGATATTGCCACATCACAGGGTTGCAGTGTGGAAGATGTTGAAACATATCTATTACATTAACTTCACTTATTTTCTTCTGGAGGAAGCTATAAATATTTCACTAATACATTCCTACCTGATTCCACTAAGTGAAGAAAAAAAAAAGTCAAAGAAGGAAGATTAAAGCTTGGGGGGCAGGGGAGGAAGTATTTACATTGATACTCTATCAAAAAATCCAGTGGATGCTATTAAAGGTCCTTCCCTCTCCCACAGAAGGAGATGGGACATGATGCAAAAATACCTGGCAATAATGCAAGAAATTGCTGATGTCGGTTTAAACAAGACACAAATCTCACTTGGTCTTTGCTTTGCCTTACTTTCTATACCTATTATATGACTGTAAATTCTGATATTTGGCTCCAGATAGTCCCCTTGTACTCTATGGATGCATAGACAATCCAGTGGAAAGTGACACAAGAGCAAAATACTACCTTAAGTCCTTTGAACATTATATTGAAAGTCTCTTTTTCTCCCCTCAAGCTGTATAAGGACCAGACACCTAATTTAAACATATCTGAATTCTGAAGAGGCTGTGTTTCCATAAATTGCTTCCTGAACACCCAGCTGATTCTTAAAACTAACAATTTCAACTCTTTTTGCAACCCAAGGGGAAGAGAAATAATAATTAATTTGTTTCAATAGTTTTCATGTAGTTTCCAAAAATGGTGTGTCTCTTTTGTACTTATTTGGACAAAGACTAACCAAGACAGTTGTGACCCCATTAAGCTCTAAATTTAGAAATCTAATTTTTAAAAATAACATATTCCAGATTTTTAGTTGCTATGAGCCTGCTTAGCAGCTTTTATGCATTTATTGTATAAAGCTAAATAAAACTGAGTATATACACATACATTTTAAAATGGAGTCTATTATTAAAGAGGACTTTTTCATGTCACGGTATTATCTTCTAAACATAATTTATTGAAATTGCTGGCAAACCTCCTACATAGATAATTTTCCTGTTCTCAGATACTCTGTTTCTTCTGAGTAACAGGCTCAGTTTCTGTTTACCTATAGCTCTAGCAGCTTTCCAGCAGAGAGCCATAGAAATTGGTACTTTGGGAGATAAATAAGTTCATCTAGCTTGATGGAGAGTGGGGACAGTGGAGCATTTTTTTCCGCACTCATTTTGCTGGAGCTTTGTTCTTCTACTTGAAAATTTCAGAAAATGAGTTTTTATTTTTTTAAATATCTGGGACCCTAATCACTTTAGCACTTAGCATTTTAGTCATGCTATGTTCCCATGGTGAGTTCTGCATCTGTACTTTACATATGTAAGGATTTACATTTTTACTTCTGCTAGAGAAAAGAGGCTAATGGCTTCGCTCAGGCTCCTAGAAGGCAGTCTTTGCTTGAGCTGGGAATTCATGGTAGAGTTCTCCACTCTTTCCTATAAGTAGCTGTAATATAACACATAAAACTTTTGAAGCAAATGTCTTTCTTCAAGAGGGACATTTCTTTATCTTTTAACTAGCTTTTGAACAAAGCAAAGGACTCAAAAAAGCACTTAGGAGGCTATAATTTGTCTCACTAGAATGGATTTTGAATGATGAACCAAGATACCTCTTACGACTGAAACATGCTGTCATCTGGAATCAAAGAGAAATGCACTGATAGGACTGCTGAAGATGCAGCAACAATGCCTTCAGTTATGTCTTTAATAGATCTGCAGAGTACACTTTCTAAAATGACTGTGTTGTTGTTAAACTGATCCTATTACACAATGTGGTCACTGGTGCTTCTTTATTCTCAAGTTGAATTCTGGTGAAGAACTTTGGTCCTGATGTTACTTGTAATACACTGTACTGCTTACAGGCTTGAATAAAATTGCAGTCTCAATCCCACTGGAAGTAGCTCTCAGAAAATGTACCTTTAGATATGAAATCTTTGTCCAGAAATTACTTCATATTTAAAATTAATGTTCTGATATCTTCAATTATGTTTCAAGTATCCTACAATTTTTTCTTTGGATGAAATTATTTTTTTCACTTATTATGGACACTTCACATGTCACAGGAACTGTCTACTGCTAATACAGATACTGTCAGGTAAGCCAGGTTATGAGTTGACCTGGCTGGGCTTTTTTCTTTTTTCAAATGGTTCTGTTGTCCTTGCTGTTTTTCATGTTTTTACCCATTCTGTTCATAGAAGAAGACATTCTCAGAACTGTGCATTCAAAATCACCTCCTTTGAGTTCATAATGTATTCATCAGTTTTTCTCTTACCCATTTGTTCCCTTGCAAACACTGTTAATTTGTTTCAGTTTTTCTCCTTCACACTTGGTTTATTTCTGTATTTCTGAATTTCTGTTCTGCCATCAATTTGAGTTCCTGAAATCATCCCCTACCTGCATGGTGGGTTTGCCTTTGGCCAACAGCAAAATCCCCACTCAGCTTCTTGTTCACTCCCCACCCCAGTGGGATGAGGGGAGGAAACAGGAAGAATGAGTATGAGAAAACTTTTGGGTCTTGATGAAGACAGGGATACTGCTTACCAGTTACCATCATAGGTGAAACAGACCTGATTGATGGGAAATTAAAATAATACTGATTCAGCTAGTGGAAAACAAAAACACCAACTAAAATAACAACTTTTCCCCCGCCCTCTCACCCCAGTTTCAGCTTTTCATTCCTGACTCCTTTATCTCCCCTCGCCCAAGCAGAGCAGGAGGATGAGCAGTGTGGGGCTGCCATCAACCCACAGCAGCTCTTCTCTGCCCTTCCTTCCTCCGCACACTCTTCTGCTTCAGCATGGAGCCTTCCCAGTTGCCGCAGTCCTTCAGGATAAAGGACAGCGTGGGCTCTCTCTGGGCTGCAGCTTCCTCCAGGGCACATCCACCCTCCCGGTGCTGCAGGGGCATCTCTGCCGGCGCCCGGAGCCCCTCCCGCCCTCCTCCCGCTCTGCCCTCGGGGCTCGCAGGGCTGTTTCTCACCCGGTTCCCCTCAGCCCGGGGTGCCGGGCACCGTTTGCCCTTCCTCACCCAGGCTTTCCCCGGGGCACCCTCTCGTAGGTGAAAGGCTCACCTCTGCCCTACGGTGGCGCCGTTGGAGCTGGATGGGACACGCTGCGTGCGGCACCGGGCAGCGCAGGCCGCTCCGCACGGGGGACAGCACACGGGCGCCCGCACCCAGTACAACATGGTAGACGGCAACATTGTAAGCGCCATTTCAGGTGATGTTCCATTGCGCTATGCATTTTAGTTCAATTCCACAGAAAACTCCTCACCTAAATTACTTCCCTCTTTCATGTCCACAGCTTTGAAGTGTCTCCTTTGGGATTTTTAACTCCTGTGATGAATTAATCAACCCAAAAATGTTCTCCTCTTTGACTCTTTCTTGCTGAGGAGCTCTCACTTTAGAGCATCAAAACCAGTTATTAGCTTCTGAATTAATTACTTTGAACATTGTACCGTTGAATCCAATCTTATTTCTACTATTTCAATCCTCAGAAGGATCCACTTTCCCTAACTGATTTTCAGATATTCCTTTCTGCAGAAAATGCAGTCAGCTTTTTACCACTGAGGTCTGATCCTCTTACATCCTTCTTGACACAGCCCTGAGGGACCCGCAGACCCTGCAGCCTCTGCGGCAGTCTAAGCAGGGATGCATCATGAATCTTACATATGTTGTGCCATGCATCAATGAAAAATATTCTATGTAGGTTTCCAGGTGGCAAAACCAAACTTGGAAATCATATAAGTGTGCGATTTGCCATACTTAACTATTTTGGAAACAAACATATTATGGCTTGTTAGAGCTTTATTCTCTGTAAAAGGTAGTGGGTGAGTAAACCAACGGAAATCCAAATACATTTGGAGCCAGTATCAGCAAAGCATAAACAAAACACTTTATTCATGCAATAACCTGCAGCAACCATTTTGAAGAGCAGAGGAGTTAAATGATATTATGAAGATAATATTTGCTATAAAAATATCTTCTCTTGAGATCTCTGTATAGTTCTGAGATTTCTTCTTATTCTAACACCAGTCATGCAGAGTTCAACTTGAACTCCACAAGTACATAAAAAAAAATCTAGCAAGCTTTCTAAAGTTGTATTTAGTACAGCCTGAAGTGTGGTGTATTAAAAAAAACCCAACAATTGAACTTGGGTTTCCACTTGAAAGTTGAGAGAAAAGGGGTATGAAATATTAATAATAATAATGCAAAATTAAATTGCTGCTACTGGGGTAATTGCTTTCTACATTTTCCCAATTTTGGCTGGGCCAAGGAAGTTTGAAAGCTTTCTGGAAAGCAGGAATCTATACATAGATTCAACTACCTCTTCATAAGCATGACAAGTTCTGATTGACTAGTGTGATTTTGCGTTAAAGCATTGAAAATCATCTTACAGTGTGTGCCGTAAATTATCACTGATGCTTCTAATTATCTTGATACACATACAGGTGCAGGAAAACTGGAAAAAAAACCCGCAACAACTGGCTGAGAATGAAGACAAACACAAATATTTTGTGTTTGGTAGAAATAAATCTTCATGTATTATCCTGAAATTTTTACCGGGGGGTGAGGTGGATGTAATTTCTTTCTTATGATTATTGTCTTCAGTTTCACCCATGGAAATGCAGTGCTCACAAGTAATATAGGCAGCCTAACTTTCCTTTCTGAGGCAAAGATGCTGGTTCTCAGTAAGAATTGCCTCCAGATCAAATTGGATGGTATTTCATGCAATATCACTGTATCATATATCACTGTTTATTAGTGAACTGTGCACCAGCACACACCAGCATTGTTCAATTTGGGACTATACATCACTTACAAACTGTCCAAGGCAAAGGACTGAGATAATGAATCCTTGAGGGGTCAGCTGAAGCAAGAGATGATCCATCTCCATTGCTTTTCGAACAGCTCCTCTCACACTTGAAGACCTGCTAGCACATCAGGAATGTAATACTCAACAGTCAGGACATTCAAAGGAGGTTTACCTATGGACTTGGAAAGTAAATTTGGTTCTAGCATCACAGAGGACCTATCTCTGTGAAGCTTCCATCGTTTCTGCAGGAAATTGGATATTTGTCACTATCTTGCTGGAACCTGGTGACTCAGACTCTTCCCTTCCCTGAAAGCAAAAGAGAGCACTTGGCTGGCTCAAGAGGATGGGACACTGATCAAAACTCAGAGGCAGAATCTCAGTAACTTAGTTTGACATGAATTCAAGTAATTTGCTAAAGTTTCATCATAATACAGGCCTTGTTATGGGCCATATTTGAAATATAATTTTATGCCAGTAATATCAAAGCTACTGTCCCAGTCAGCGCTTGGTCGGTAGTAAGATATACGCACTAAAATAAGTATGGACTTTTGTACGCTGTATGCACGTCATTAAAAGCCCCCAAATTTAGTCAAATTTAGCAATTTTAGCCATACTAAAAATTTTTAGCCAAATTTTACTGAAGTTTTCAGAAGGCTTTACCTACTTCTGAATATGAGCCAGAGAAAACTTAATATCTCTGATTTTGGATGCTGCAAAGTTAGGCTTCTTTGTGCATCCAAGTATTCTGAATACTCAAATGTCCTATGGGTATCCAAATATTGTGTTCACTTTATGAAATCTCAGTTATCTCTGCCACATGTGGTACCTTAGTTGTCAAATACAGAATTATAAAATGATGTACCATCTGATATATTCTGAGCTTTGTAGAGTCCCTTCATCACAGCTATTTTAGCTCTGAAAGAAATGTGATTGATTTTGTAGAACTGATATTGCCATGATGTTTTACACCATATAAAGCGACTGCATATAGATATTGAAAAACAAGATCATGGACACTAATAGGACTAGGAGTTAATTTTTTTCCTTTATATAAATGTAATTTTTTTTATTTGTCTGTGGGAGTAAAATCAATGAGGTAAATAAGATGCTGTCTTATTAAATGCAATTTAGTTAGAAAGAGACATTTTGAGGCATAGTGTAGGGCTGTTGTTTAAGTTTTAATGAGCCAAATGTTGTTTTCTGAAGAAAAATCAATTTCTCAGAAAATGTTGCAAAGTCATAGAGCAGGGATTTGTTTATACTGTCTTATTATAAAATTAATAGATATAAGTATCTGCCAAACATTTTATTTCAGATCTGGACTTCTGCTCTTTCATTCTTTTCAACTACTGTGACAATTGACCCTATCCCTAACAATTTAAGAAGAATGTCCATAAAAAGATGCATGGCAAGGAAAAGATAGATAAGGAAAAACTTTCCCTCAGCAGAATCAATACAGGACAATCATGGATCTGATTCAAGCAGGATCCTGAAGATACAATGGAAGCTGGCTGTAGACTTGTGAAACTTACTGTCAAAGAGAGCTGTGAGTGCTGAAAGTGTACATGGTTTCAAGGAAGAACTGCCCAAACTGTCAGGAGAAAAATCCAATGGTTGTTACTAATGGCAGACATCAACATACAGTTCAGAATTTCTGAGCTGCAAATAACTAGAAACGGGAGAAGTATTATGGAGCAGTGTTATACATACTGCCTTCCCTAGCCATGTAAGGGCATATCCTTCCTGTTGGTTTTCCAGTTAGAAAAGCATTCTTAACTAAATGAAATGTCACTTTCCATCACCTAAAAAAAAGTAAAAAGGGGAAAAACGAAAATGGGGTTGTGGAACTGTAGCTGTAAAGATGCAGGACTGGGCAAAGCCGTATGGTCACTGGAAATAGTAAATAAAGAATGATGAGAGGGTGAGGTCCACCAGATCGAAATTGTAAATTGTAGGGGACTGGAAAGAGACATAAAGCAAAGTATCCTGACCGTGCCTACCATTCCCCCTTAGATTTTCTAGTGCAGTTAAGGATGATGCCAAATGATATTTTGGTCACTGATGTGACTGGAAGAGGTAATAGAAGCTGGCTGTACCATTATTAGGTCACCTATATCATGCTTCTTCCTCTAGTGCTGAGGATAACCAGCATCGTGAGAAGACTGTTGAGAATAGGGCCTCTTGAGATTTAGATGGCCACTGCTTTAGATAAGAGAGATTCACATTAAGCCCATGTGGACAACGCTGTGGCCTGCAATAGGACAACAATGGCTGTTCTCAGAAGCTGCTTTCCAATAGGAATCCACCTGATGTCCTGATAGAGACCTGCTTGGGAGATGAGGCCAGTGGCCAGTTTGCTTCCATGTCTTAGGATATGCAGGCATATTTCTGCAGGCAGCATAAAATGCATAAACCAGTGTGTGTGTACATATGTGTGTGTGTCTACTTGGTTGGTAACCTCCTCCCCAGCTTCTGCTGGAGAAGGTGCTGCTGCCTGGAAGCAATCAGATGTCCAAAGCATTGTTGTGGCTGCCTCACCCCATTGAGACCCAGCCACATTGTCTCTTCTGCCCTTCACCCTGGTCTTCACTGCTCCTTGAGGAGAGCTCACTTGTGTCTTGGGCTGTTCAGCCACCTTCTTTCCTCTTTCTAAGCCTCCCAGACTCTAAGTTTATTTCCTTCTTAACTGGGGTATAAGCACATCTTCTCTCTCAAGTTAACTTCTGGCCTGTAGGAGCTGTCATTTCCCAATAGGTAGCTCACAGCTGTAAGTAGTTCACAGCTGTGGCAGTACTTTTTTCACATGCTACAAATATTAAAGCAGTTAGTGACATTTCTTTTACCTGTATTATCACTGAGCATTTGAGTTTGCAGCCACAGAGGTACATTGGGAAGAGTTACCACTCCAAATTTGTATACTTAAACATGGCCAGCATAACCACCTGTCTTTGAATTAATTTGAACCATCTGGTGAATGGTTTTGATGTTTCATTATTCATGGATCTTGATCTCTAACATGGAAGCTTCTTCATCCATCTTTTACTTCAACCTTGAGACTGCTATGCAAATGTTGGGATGCTCAAGGGATACAATTTTAGATGCTCAGTGGAAAAGTTTAGCTTATTCCAAACTGAGTTTAATTTTTAATTGTCATTTAGAAGTCTCAGCTCAGGAAATCCCAGGAATAGTTCCTCAGGGAAATGAGCACTTCCCTATGCATCTGGGTATTCAAAGAAAAGTATAATTTTGAATTTGTCTCCTGAGGCACAGCCTTTCCCTCCCACACAGTATTGTGGATACAGCAGTAAGTGTCTTATGAATGCTGTGAATGCTGTGATCTTCATAGGGCTTCAGCATTTATGCAGGCCATGGAAAGAGGAAGTAAAACATATTCACAACCTTTCTTAACTTTCTGTGATGCCCTAAGAAATAAAGAACCAATATTCTTTCTGGAAAAATATAATTCAATACAAAATCATTAAGACTATATTTAAGGCAGAGGAGCTTTGAGCTCCTCTTGGGCTATATTTCTTGTCCTCTGAATCTAATTTCTCAACCTGAACATTGTATGCATCATATTTTCTTATTCTAGTTCCTCTAACATATATCAGTTAAACTTCCTGGTTTGCTATATTTGGTGTGTAATGCAGGAATTAAAAATGTAGACAGAAAGTATGATGTGTCTTTGACATTTCTCTGTTCTACTGCAGTGCAATTACTAACAACAAAGAAATCTCAACTGTAAACATTCATTTTCTAATAATGCCAACAGAGAAAAGACGCACTGGGATACGCCTTTTCACTCATTTTCTGATTTACAGGCATCGTGCATCTTCTTGCAACAGAGATTTTCATAGCTTCTTTTTCTAATGAAAGACCAGCCTCAAAAAGATTAGATGCTATTGGGGTGGGAGGTGGGGTGGGGAAATCAAATAAACCTCAACTCAACATGATAGTATTCCTTATTTAAATATGGTAGCTGTTTAGGCTCAAAATGAACTGTAAGTACTGACCAGATGGCTCCAGCTTCAGCTCATAACCCCATTTTGAGGAGATTATCTGATACAATTCCATGAAGGAAAATCTGAAGGTGACACAAGGAGGTGATATCTATCATATCTTTCAAAAGTGATGGAATTTTTTTCCATATGAGATGCTGGGACTGCAGAAGGCAGGTCCTGCATTTTTTGCATTCTTTTTTTTCTTTTTCCTTTTATTAGCTGAGGCTCTTAAAAGTCCTTAAAGAATCTGGAATCTTCTAATTAGAAAGGCAAAGGCAGATCTGAGAGGGAAGCATTTTTGCAGGCTGGGTACCTCTACCTTGGAACTCCTAAAGTGTTGAGCAGAAAAATCTTCGTACCTGATAAATCTTGCCTAATAATGAACTTCTCTAAATGTTTTGCTCTCACTTGCTAAAAATGGCTGCTCCAGAGCATTAATGAAAGTAACAGCAGTTTCAGGGAAAGAAATGATTTAGAAATGCAAAATGTTTTTATGATAGATATTAACTGCAACATATGATGCACCTTCAGGGTAGCTGAATGTGAAGAGCTGTGATTACTGAAGTGTGGCCAGGGACATAAGTTCAATGCCTGACAAACAGGAAAGAAAGCAGCTCTTTGACCATAGAACTATAAACCTCTGTAACTTACAAATCTCTCCATCTAACAGACTAACACAGCAACAGTTACTAAAACCCAACAAAACCAAAACCAATCCTATCTGTCACATACGCATTTATTTGGTGATTGTTTTACCATGCAGTTTCAGCATTTTAGTTGCTAAGAGGTGGTTATGTCGAAGGAAGGCAGGCATTCCTCTATTTTGTGCTAGGTGAAGAATTTTATTCTGGCAATAATAAACAGCTGCACTTCTAAAAGGTGTCTTTAAAAAGACAGCATATCCTTTTGCTTACGTGCTTAGTTTCATGGGTGACATCTTCAGACTATCCATTCAACTTGTTTTGCCCTCTTCAAGCTCTACATCTATGAGAAAAAGAAAAGTGGCCGCCTCCCCAGAAGGTAACATTAGGAAGACTGTGTGTTTTTGCCACGTTTCCTGTCTTACAACAGAAAAGTTCTCAAGCATAACCCTTGATGACTGATGCAGCTTTAGATACTGTTTCATATGCCACAGGCACAGTAGTAGTTTACTGAATTTGCAATTTAGGTCAGGGGTTAATTCCTCTTCGAACTAAACCTCAGCAATTTACAAGAAACAATGAGAAGTAGCAACATTTTTTAGCAATCAAACTGTTGGGTTTTGGGGGTATTTTTGGGGTTTTGTTTTGCATAGACCACTAGTCAGCAATCTTTCCAGAACAGACTGCAATTCTTTCTGAAAATATACTCCTTTTGGCAATCTTACCTGGTATCTTACGTGTCTTAAAGGAGCTACAGTTTGAAGATCTAGGTAATGAATGATTTTCACAGCTTTCTATCCCATGAACTATATTACACAGAGTATTTGTCTCTGAAATTGGGTAGGTGTATCAGCTCCTGAAGGACTTCTCAGTAGCTGTTCCAGGCCATTACTATGCTTCAGAGGTCACATAATGCTTTGACGTTATCAGCCCAAATAGCTGAAGATGAGCTTCCATTTATTATTGCTTTTAATAAGAAACACAAAGAAAATTTATTTCCAAGGTGAATTCTAAGATTAAATGGCCTGAAGTTAGTAATAATTTCAACTCTGAAATGGTTGATACAGAAATATGTTGGACAATTAAGGCAGCATGAAGAGGGAGACTTTAACGTTTTGTGCCAGCAACAAGAATTCAGTAAAAAGGAATTTAAGAAATAAGCAGAAAAGCAGCAACTTTTCTTATTTAATGATCGCTTTTTATTAAAAAAAAAAAAAAAAGTCATTTGCGCTGCATTTAGTAGTTATTTCACTTATCTATCATTAGCACTCATCTTGTCTTTGCTACTATATTTGCAGTATTCAAAGATGAGAACCTTACATGCATTTTAGGATAAAACCTTCCCAACATACTTCCAGATGCTAACCACACAAATATCAATAAAGCCAGAAGTGAAAAAGTAGGAAATATATTTCAGTTATTCAGCAAATAATTTATGTTTTTAGAAATTTGGCCCGAAAATCAGTGTGGTTTAGAACTTTTGCTACAAGATCCCTATAGAACTGCATTGTTAACTAGAATAAGTTTGCAATAGATTGTTTAAAGCGTATTGCATAAATCTTGGCTTTTCCCAAAAGCATCATCAATTTAAATATGTTCTCATCCATTTTGGGATATTGAAGTCTTTGACAATTTTCAAGCATGTCTGAGTTTGGTTTGGTTTAATACAAACTTTTCCTCTCTGCCTAGCCACAGAGGAATGAGAGCTCTGCAAAGCATTCATAGCTATACAGCAAATTCCTTAAATGATCCCACAGAATCATGATAAACTCTTTCACGTGGTTTAGCTTTCCTTGTGTCACATTTTCTTGTCTGTAAAGAAAACTAAAAAGATGTTAACAGTTCTGCATCTCTATGGAGAATTTTATGTTGTTTGACTTCATTTAGAGAGGAAATATTTGTTGCTTTAGCTCTTAAATCCTTCAACCATATTGGATCCCATTGTGCTAAGTGCTTTACAAATGTATGATAGACAGACACCATCTCAAAGAGTTTCTATACTAAATAATACCTAGATCATTTGGTGAAATCTTCTATATAAATGCAAAGTAGTTATAGTACTGAAATAGTGGAAGATGAATTTCTTTTGTATGTGATATGCTGTCGCAATAATTTCCCAGGAAATGAATGTAATTTCTCTGAAAAGTATCTCATTTTCCCTCTCCCTTCCTGTTTCAGGAATCTCTGGGGCTTTGCAGTGGGGTGGTTTGTTAAAGCACTGGTATGGAAATCCTAAGAAGGTGTCCTGGGTTCAGCAGCAGCAGTCATTTTTCTCCTCGGTAGCTGGTGCAGTGCTGTGTTTTTGACTTTCAGCCTGGGAACAGTGGTGATAACACCGATGTTTTTAGTTGCTGCTCAGTAATGTTTACTTTGACCAAGGACTTTCTGAGTCTCATGCTCTGCCAGGGAAGGGAAGCCGGGAGGAAGCAGAGGTAGGTCACCTGACCCAAACTAATCAAAGACGTATTCCATACCACAGCACATCATGCCCAGGATGGAAAAACTGAGGGCAGGGACCCAGAAGGGTTAGATCACTGCTTGGCTGGGCTGGGTATTGGTGGGAGGGTTGTGAGGGGTTGTATTCTCTTCCCTTGTTATTCCCCTTATCATTATTGTTACTGATGGTAGCAGCAGTGGTTTGTGTTATACCTTAGTTACTGGACTGTTCTTATCTCAACCCATGAGAGTTACATTCTTTCGATTCTCTTCCCCATCCCCCCATGAGCTGGGGGGAAGAAAGAGGGAGGAATGAGTGAGCGAACTGCGTGTGAGACTTAAGCCACAACAATCAATATTATATACTGCTTTATTTAATAAAACAGCTACCAAGCATAGGTAGGGTGGTTGATACTCTGTGGAGCAGGAAGCATCAAACTCCTTGCTTCAAGAGGCTTACATTTTAAACAGAGAAATTACATTTCAGCTATGCAAACAGTGTTTACTTGAGTAAGGACAGATGACTTGATGCCTGTAGTGGTTAAGAAATCTAAAGAACCCCTTTGATGCTGATAGAGTGAGTTCTGGCCTAGGCTCTTTCCAAAGACTACTTTCAGTAACCTGTGAAGTTGTCTGAAGTTTCTTTCGTTACAAAAGAGTGGGAGGAGTGAATGAAGTGATTGAGAGTGCTGTCAGGTATAGGCAGGGGAACAGAACTTAAAGAACTTGGCCTTTTTGGAAGACTAGAGGCTCCCCTGCATCTCAGCTCAGACAAATCAATTACTGGCAGTTCTGTTGACAGCAGTGAGGTTTTGTTCATGTGAGAGTTACTGATAATCTGTCTTGTGCTGTGGGAGGGAGAAGTTCATTTCAGCCTGTCTGATTCTGGAAGCCTCAGAGATGCAGTGCAGCAGTGAAATCCAGCTGTTATAGCATTCATCTACTAAAATCTGGCAAAAATCTATGGGCATGTAATTTATGGCAAAAAGTATGGGCATGTTACTTACAACTGATGCAAAATTTAAGTGATGCATGATAATGAGCCATTTAAGCTCTTCAGGTGGAGACTGAAAGAGGGATAAATTATACTGGCTTTTTTCCATTATCACTGGGATGTCTGGGAACTTTATGTAGTCAAATATGTTCTAGTCAGTCATTGTTAAAGATAGGTGAGCAAGAAACTGGAGGCTACAGTAAGTGTTCTTTCACAAAGCTGTCTCCCTGCTAATGTAGTGAATCTAGCTGGGATATTGCACTTCAAAAAAACCTCCAAAAAACTGAAAGCTAAGTGTCAGACTGCAAATTGACAGAAATTTGTTTCTTTTTTTTTTCCCAGATCACTTTGAAGAGATGTACAAGGTGACACTTCAGCTTAATCAGACCTACTATGTTATTCCCAAAGGTGAATGTCTGCCCTACTTCAGCTTCAGTGAAATAGCCAAGAAGGGAATTGAGGGCTCATATAGCGATAATCCAATTATCCGACATGCTTCAGTTGCTAACAAATGGAAGACTATCCACCTGATAATGCATAGTGGCATGAATACAACTGTGATCTATTTTAACCTTACATTTCTAAATAAAAATGATGAAGAATTTAAAATGCAGGTAGCTGTTGAAGCTGATACTAGAGAGGAACCGAAACCAAACACAACTTCCACACAAAAATTGAACTCTGATTTTAAAACTGTAACTTCAGTACCTGAAGCTGAAATGATATTTGAAGATATTCCTGAAGAAAAACGCTTTCCAAGAGTGAGGAGACGTCGAAACGGCACAAAAGAAATTCTACATGAAGAGGTGATAATACCATCAGTAAACATGTCTCTCCTTCCTGAAGAGGTTCTATTAGCATTGCGGAAACTGGACTTAAAACTATTAAATGGTGATATCACTCAGAAAGGATTTAACCTATCCAAGGCTGCTCTCCTGAGACCTTTCCAGTTCTTAACTACAGTAAAGAGTGTCATAGACCTGGAAAAGAAGGTAGTGCATAATAGTTCAGAAGATCAGAAAAGCCATGCAAGCTGGCAGAAGCCTTCTGAAGATGTAAACAATGGTAAAATAAAAACAATAAAAGCAAATGAAGAAGTTCCTTCAAGACTTAAAGGAACAAAAGGAACTGTTGTAACAGTGAACATAAACCAACCTATATATAAAGTAAAGCCTAAATCCACACCTGTCTCCCAGGCCATGGGAAATAAAAGTGAAACTCGAGAAAAAATATTGAATGCACTCATATTAAGGGAAACCCAGAAATCAAAACATACTGTGAATTTAGATACTAGAGAAGATGCACAAGGAATGGAAGGAGGGAAAGGGCATGTGCAGGTAGATAGAGATGTAAAAGAGAGGCCAGTGGGAAGAAAATTACAGTCCTATGCTGGAAGCTACCAAGGCTTTTTGCCATGGGAGAAAAAGAAGTACTTCCAGGACCTACTAGATGTGAGTATCTTAATGTCATTGCTTATTGGAATACTTGCATCTTTCTCTATTTAGTGGAATACTCCAGTGCTATCTATACGTTTGGAATGTGTCTTGCCTTTGAGGCAATTATGAGGTTTTTTTTCAAAGCTGCTTTTGATTTTTCATGTAAAATCTGGGTCTCTCTTAGCTAGGTGAATAGCTTTCTGTTCCCTTTCTACTGCCTTTTTTTTTGTTGTTGTCATATTCTCTTTTTATTCAGTATATGTTGGCACAATGCTATTGTTCAGATGCATATAGAGCTACAACTGAAACCTTAAATTTTGTTTTGAATGTACTTATGCAAATATGGATCCAGTTTCTTAAAAAGTAAAGAAACATGTATAATGGTCGTTACTTGAGTTCTGACATTTAAATTGAAAGTCTGCCAACAAAACTGAATATCCAGACCGTGCCAAGAAAAAATGTAAGAGGCTTCCTCTTAGGTAGTTTTGAAAACCTCTAGAACAGAAGATAGATAACTGTGCTTCATTTGGTAGCAACTGCTTTGCACTATGCCAAATAGTGAAGGGGCAGTGTTTTTAAGGGTAACTTTTTCTGTTCATCTGAGATTGGATTTTGCATAAGAAATCTTCATATTCATAGGATTTCAATATTCCAATATGGATGAATAATTAAAAAAGGTGCTATTACAAATAAATCTGATGGCAAACAGGGGCTTTAGAGTTAGGAGCTGGCTGAAATGTCATTTTTTCTGTCTGCTTAATGTTTTTATTCTTTTAGGTAATGTAACTTTGATTTCTACTTGTCCGGCTGTTTAGGAGGAAGAGTCATTACTCAAGCAAATGGCATACTTTACTGATGGCAAATATTTTGGAAGGCAGTTGAAAGATACATTTGCTGATTCCCTTCGATATGTAAACAAGCTTTTAAACAGCAAATTTGGATTTACATCTCGGAAAGTCCCTGCTCATATGCCTCATATGATTGACCGCACTGTTATGCAAGAGCTACAGGATATGTATGTTTGTGTTTGTAATAATGTAAAACTCTAGGTAATTCCACCTTTCAGTTGATGCTTTGCTGTAGCTATTTCCAGTGAACCGATGGCTACTCATTAAAATTGTATTTCACAAAAGGAAATAGGTAATTTATTACAACATGATAGTTATGCTAACATAAAGAGACTTTTGAGGACCTTTTAAAATTCTGGTTGAGAATGTATTTTTAGGTAAGGAATGTTTTGCTTTAAGAAACTGGAATACTAAATTAGTTTATGTTCTTACGTAGGTTTCCTGAAGAGTTTGACAAGACATCATTTCACAAAGTGCGGCACTCGGAAGATATGCAGTTTGCTTTTTCATATTTCTATTATCTTATGAGTGCAGTTCAGCCACTGAACATTTCTCAGATCTTCGATGAGGTTGATACAGACCAGTCGGGCATTTTGTCTGACCGGGAGATTCGCACGTTGGCGACGAGAATCCATGAATTACCATTAAGTTTGCAGGTACTCTTTCCTTACCAGTAACTTCTTGTGTGACTTCAGTTTTACAACCCAAACCTGTTAAAATAAGTCAAATCTTTATTCATCCTCACTTATAGTTCCTGTAATGTTTGGCAGTTCTTAAATTTTAGCTGGATATAATTAAAATGTTCTACCTTAACATTGTCCTGTGGAGTCAACAATGAAATTGAGTCCTAGCAGCATCAGAAAAATGGATCACTGATGTCAGAGTTCAAGAAAGGAGGTAGCGTGAGTTTCTCAGGAAAGCTGTTCACTGGTAAAAGTCACTGTGAAGAGTTGGGATCCTGCTGTGCTTACTCTTGCTCTTCCCATAGTAAACCAGTTCTTGCCCTGAGGAACTTGTGGCCTAAAGAAAGAAATGAGAAAAAGAGTAAAAAAGAACTCATACTAGTAAATACTATGACTATATGCAAAGACTCACACTTTCGTTTCTTTAGGAACCTGATAATTAGAGACATGGTCTTTGTAGGACAGTTGGTAGAGAACAAAGTGTGCTATTTCTGCTTTACAGAGGGGAATTAGCACAAAACAAATAATTTGTTCTTGAAACACTACAGAAATCATTGGCATAGCTGGAACACAGCCTTGCTTTAGTGTGTTCCTGGCCTTGGCCAGAAAATCATCTTCCTGTCCTTTTAATTCACTTTCCCATTTGTTTGCTTGATTTGGGATTTAATATGCTATTGCTGGTTTGGGAATTCTGTACTGTCCTGACATCATCAGTAAAGGGGAGGTTTTCATTTGAAAATGAAAATGACATTGTCATGCTTTATCTGGTCTCAGTTCAACTACGCATTTCCTGTTTAAATGTATGGGGAGTCACACTGACATCAGCAGTTACTGAATTGGGTGCTGTTGAATATTAAGTCTTCAGTTTCTGACAGTAGCATGAAAATTTGTTTTGTATATACTGTACTCTGTGTACCCTAAATTTTTAGAACTACGTCAGTGAGAAAACAGCATTATCTTTTTTTATCATTTTTATCATTTTCTTTTTGTTAGGACTTGACTGGTCTAGAACAAATGCTTATAAATTGCTCTAAAGCTCTGCCTGCCAACATCACTCAGATACATGTTATTCCACCAACTCAGGAAGCATATTATGATCCCAATCTGGTAAGAAACATTGGTCTTAGAAGATGCTTGGTTTCTTTTCTGAGTGCATATTGACTGTGCTGGTTTGTTTTTGTGTTTACAAAATTTTCTACTTGTATGTACATGATGTAAGTGCTATAAAATGAAAATTTTACAAGGTACTTCCTAACTTAAAAAGATATTAATTTGCTTCAGAAACAGAGAAAAATGAGCTTTAGAATATTGTTTTATATGGGATTCAAAAAGTCATCATTGTTAGGAAAATTCACTGTTGTGAACAAAAACGGCAGTAGACCTTGGGACTAGAACTTTCTGATAAGTCTTTATCTGAATTATATCCCCTGTTTTTAAAAACAAAACAACATCCAAAAAGCCACTAAACCATCAGATGGACAGACTCTTTAAGAGGTCCCTTCCAGTCTAAACCATTCTGTGAAAAGTGAGATCTTAAGACCAGATTTTCCGTAAGATATAAGTCCTTATTTTCATTTTAGTGGTTAAAGTCTCATTAAAACCTGATGGAATGTAGGAATCCAGAATCTTCAAATCTGATATGAATAACTACATTTTTTTTGCAATGAGAATTTAATTCATGCATCAACCCATGCATTTGAAAAAAAATGTGTGTGTACTCTGCTAAATTGATGACCTGATGTTTTCTCGCTTCCAACTAATACTGTATCAAGGCAAAAGTAATTTTGATGAGTACAGATCATTTTGGTGAGTATAACTTCTGGGTAGTAAAGAGCATTATTGATCTCCAACACATGCAAATTATAATACAGAGATCTACAATGCATGTGTTAGATAAATGTGTATGGACATTGACTGTTTTTTCTTTTTTATTTCTTCCCTCTGGACATCTGTCCTGCCTTTTATTGTTACCAGGTTATGTTACAAGGTTATAAAAAGATTTTTCCCTGAAATTTGAATTCCAGAAAAGTTCTACATAAAGTGATTCTGTTCAGTCCTGTTTTAAGAAATGGAAGTGTGAATTTGAGAGCCCTATGCAGTCTGAAAACATTACATGCAATATAGCCTGCCTTCATTTTGCCTTTTTATGTCTCTCGATTCAAACTGCAAAATTCTGTGACATAAAAACTTTGAAAAGTAATAATAAAAGATGGCTGCCGTGGGTATGTTTTAAGGTTGGGTTAAAAATAAGTCTCAGTGGTTGGTAGCAATGTCAAATTACTTTAATAATTTTGGAGAGTTAGTAAAATATTACTGATCTAAGCAGTAATGCCTAATGTACTAATGATATCTGTCAGGTCAGATAGTCACAAAATAGCATTTGTGCTTAGCACAGAGGCCTAATTTATTTTTACTTCTGTTGTCTGCAACAGCTAAATTTCTTGGAATGAGTCTACTATGATAGAAATATCCCTTGAGAGTAGGGATTTTACTTCCCAGAATAGTTTCAGCATTGGCTGTGATAGAAATAAGGCCTTGTCTGTATCAGCTGCTCTGCAGAGTTTGCCCGGCCAGTATGACTGGTGGCTTCTGCCAGAGGAATGTCAAAGGCAGCTGTCAAATGAGCTAGAATTTCTGAATATCTTATTGACGATGAAGTCTAGAAGTTGCAATGTTTTTGCAACAAACAATCTGTATTTTTCATATAATACTTGTATGCATAAGAAATTGTGAGGTGATGCATGTGTATCTTTTTGGTTTGGTTTGGTTGTCCCTTCAACAGTTGATCAAGAAACTATTGCTTTTCATTCCAGGAGAGTAAAGCGTATGCAGGCTTTCCTAGCTGTAACAGAACTTTTCTACAAAGTACATCTTTACAACAGAGTCTGTAATTTTCAGTGACCTATAATCTAAACAATGGGTTGTTTGGTTTTTTTCAGCCTCCCGTAACAAAAAACTTAGTGACCAATTGCAAACCTGTGACTGACAGGATTCGTAAGGCATACAAGGACAAAAACAAATACAGGTATGTTGTTAACAGTATGTTGTTTCAGTGCTAGATTCTGTAAAGCAGTAAGAAAAGGTAGAAATACGTACCTGATCAAAGATTGTATGTTAACAAATCTTAGCTCCATTTACTTCAACAGTGAATTTGAAGCAACATACTGATATCTACTTATGTTTCATTTTGCAGAATGATGTGATTTTTGTTATTTTTTTTTTCTTCTGTTGTGGTTTAAGCCATAAATCAGCCACGCAGTTTGTTACGTGGAGAATCGAAAGAATGCAGCTCCCACAGGTTGAGATAAGAACAGTTTAGTAACTAAGGTATAACACAAACTACTACTGCTACCACCAGTAATAATAATGACAAGAGAAGTACAAGGGAAGAGAATACAACAGCTCACCACGTATACCCAGCCCGACCAAGCAGTGCACCCCCCACACCCTTCCGGGTCTCTGCTCTCCGCTTCTGCATCCCGGGCATGACGTGCTGTGGTATGGAATACCTCTTTGGTCAGTTTGTGTCAGGTACCCTGTCCCTGCTTCCTCCCGGCTTCCCCTCCTCCCGGGGCAGAGCGTGAGGCTCCGAAAAGTCCTTGGCCAGACCAACCATCACTAAGCCAGAACTAGAAACATGGTGTTATCAGTGCTGTTCCCAGGCCACAAGTCAAAAACACAGCGCTGCACTAGCTACCAAGGAGAAAAATGACTGCTACTGCTGAACCCATAATTTCTTACTTAGTTGTCTAAGTATTTCCATGCTACTTCTGTCACTGGACCAGATCCTAATTCGTGTTGTACCATAGTCAGCCAGAGTATCTTTAGTTGTCTATATAAATTGACTATAAGTAGTGAGTGAGGGCATTCAAAGTAGCATAAACAGGAGAAAAGAGTCTGTTCTGTACCTAGGAGTTGTAAATCTGCTTCATCCTTCTTTCTGCTGATGCTTAAAAAGAGAAAAGCAAAAGCACTTACAACACTAGCTACCTTGTAGTTTTCCTGAAAGGAGGATAAGTGACACGGAGGTAGGGGGATAAGAAAAGGGTTTCCATTCTGTTTTAGAAAGGGCAGTACAAACCATGATCATGACCATGGAATAATTGTATTTTCATAGATCTGCCTGAGATCAGGTTCTCATATCTTTCTTTTCTGAGACTGGTAAACCATTTGCATGCTACTGAGGCTGTTTGCTGGTACGGAGCTTACCACGTCTTCTGCCTGTCACCTTACCAGCGATCTGAACATGCAGTTGCCCCAGGAGGGGCTACAAAGCAAAATAAAGCTGTAGAATGAAGGAAAGTTACAGATGCTGCTTAGGGCAGCTTTTGGACATTATTATGCATTAATTCATAGCACAAGTTGTGCTGTAAGCTTTATAAATAATTCCTTTCCCAGAAGAGTGTAGCTTGAAACTGAAAAGCTGACAGAACAAACAAGATTGAAGAATGTTGGAGTGGGGGCAAGAATTTGCTGTACTTAAACTGATTGCTAGTAGTGTATTTATTTCATTAGGATATATGCTCTTCTTTTGTTCTGTTGAACTCTAATACTAAAGTATTAGGTTTTTGAGCTTTATAAATGCAGTAGGTTCTCAGGTGAGACTTCAAGGAACAGGAGAGGTGTTTTCTTATAGCAAGATAAGAAGGGTGAACAATATGGTACCTCAAGTAAGACTGCTACACTGGAGTCAAATGGTCCTTCAAACTCAAGACATCTTTAGAGATGATATAGTATATCTTCATTTCATATACTTGTTTTGTTTGCTATTGATTACATGGGTGAGAGGTTTTCTTTGTATTTAATGTTGTAGTTTTATATACTCTTCTGTAATTCTAAGATTTTTCTGGGGTTGGTGATTGGAGAAGAAGAATGTGTTTTCTCATATCTGCAAAGTAATTATAAATTACAATTCTGAATTGTGTTTAAAACACAAAAGAAGTAAATAGTATAGTGTTATGAGTACTCTCAGATCAATTGTTGATTTTATGCCAAAATTCGTAATTTATATACTTTGTGTTAGAATTCAGTTCTTTGATTTATGGGTGGCTACTAATAAATCAATAGGAAAGTGGTTCTGTGCAAGAGCATTAGCTGAAAAAATGTAAATGCAATGATAGAAAGCAAATAGCAAACGCTATTGAAAGTTGGTCAATCAGATTAGAAATAAGTTATTAAATAGAAGATTAATATTTATTGAATCTGGCTTTGTGTTGCTTTATTAATGTAGAAATATTTTAACAATAAGGTTTGAAATCATGGGAGAAGAGGAAATTGCCTTCAAAATGATTCGCACAAATGTGTCTCATGTAGTTGGGCAGCTGGATGACATACGAAAAAATCCCAGGTATCCTGTTTCTTGATTTGCATGAAGTTTTGAGGTGGTTTTAATTTCCCGCTTCAATTGTTTAAGCTGTTTGTGTGTATGAATCATTGCTGTGTATTTCTACACTCTGTGTTACAGGGTAAGACCAATTCTAATCAAAAGTACTTGTGATGTTTTCTATTTAACTAGATCTAAGGGACGACATTCTCTATGGTAGGGCTTATCTCATTTTTGTACATTTTTATATATCGAAACCCTTTGAAAACTTACGGGTAAATGTCAGCTATTTTTTGAGGCTTTCGGTTTTGCCATTTTAGAGGACTTACAGTTTATATTTAGGCAATTTTGTTTTAAAGAAAGAGCGTTTTGATTTGGTTTACATAGGAATTTTAAAATAAAACTGAGGTGTGGAATATTTTGTTCAAAAATCAGCTTTGCTTATCCATCGTGTTTTCATGCTCTGTTACAACATGGCAAGGTGTCTTAATTTTTGTTTTTATTTTTTTATTTTTTTCAAATATTGGTGAGAAGCAATCCAAAGGTGGGAGGTAGGCAGGCCTGTTTTTCCATTCTGCATTGGTGAAAGGTTTAAATATCCACAGCTGAGAGTAGGCACTGAAGTGTTGAAATTAGGCTTCTGAAATGACTGGGATAAATGGGGAAAATAGATGTCCTGGGCTACATTTCACAACAGTCACCTTGGAAGGCAAATGATAATGTATTTGAGACTTCAGTCCGAATCTGCTTTGCAGAAGCACTTAAATGTAGTGCTGAGCCCCTTGCACAAGACTGGGATTCAACAAGATATAGTGAGATAATTTAATAGCTAACTGACTAGTGAGACAGTGCTATCACTGGTCTCCTTTCCTGTCTTGCTCTTGGTTGCACACTTCTACCTTGCATCTTGCTTCTGTCCTTAGAAAACTAGAGAGTTCTCTGTCAGTTTGAGTTTCGTTTCAGGGGGGAGTCTGACAAATACCAAAAAACAGAGCAAGGAGGAAAGTACATAAAGAGCAGTTTTTCACTTGCCTCTTACACTGTACTACTTGCTAGGTCATTCGTTCAGAAAGCAGAATGCAAGTTTTAAGACATTTTGCAGCTGAGAGTGGTTTGTATCTCTTGTTCCTCCTTACAAGAGTGGCCACATAACCCCTGCATTCTGGTTCCCACCATGATGCAGTACAGAGGAAGAGGGGGCAGTGTCCTAACTCATACTGCTGCTTCCTCTTCCTTCTCTCTTTGTATATGTTTGTTTGTTTTAAATGTGAGTGTGATTTCAAGCAAAGGAGAGCATGTAACATGAGGTTCTCACCTTCAGTGTTCAAGTTCATGCTTGCAGTCACTGGCTTCTTATTTTGAAGAGTGGTTGCTGATGTCAGGCTTATCCTGATGCTGTGCTGGTTGTGGTATGAGTATGCCTAATGGATTGAGGCCTGGTAGCAACTTAAAATGGAGCTGCCTGCTCTGTGGAGTGATTGCATCCTTAAATGAGGATGTGTTTGAGTGAGGGTGACTTATTTTGGGAACTTAGGCAGCCAAGATGAGGCAGGTGAGCTGATCCGTCTTGAATCTTCCCTGATTTTCATATAAGGCTCTAGCATGCTAGTATGGACTCAGCTTGAGATGCCGTACATGCACAGACCTGTTTTATTTTGTTTGGTTTTTGTGGTTTTTCTTTTTTCCTCTTAAGGAACACAGTGTATTGTAGACCCAGGCTTTTGGCTAGCTTGGGAAGTGAGGTTGCATCAATTGCTTGGCCTCTATTCCTGCTAAATATAGTGCAGTACTGTAGCCATATCTTGTTAGCAAAACAGAGCTAGCATGCCTGCTTTCTTCTCTTTGCCATGTTTTCCATACACTGTCTCTAAAAACAGGTATTCAGCGTCTCTCTTGGGATGGACTAAAAGTATTGTTCATTTACTGACGTTTGTTTAGTGTCTTTAAAGAAAAGTGAGTTTTAATTGTCTAGGCAGTAATTCTTGGAATAGCCAAAGGAATATCAGGTTTGGTTTCGTTTGGATGAGTTAAAACAGTCTTTCCATTTGAAACTGGTTAGTATCCTCATCGCTCCTACTTGCTGTGCTTTGGTTTGCTATGTGTAGTGTATTTCAGATGAAATTAACCAGGGATATATGTTCCAGGAGAGCTGCTAGTACATTCCCAGGGCTAATGAGCTGCCAGTCCAAGGGACAAGGTCAGGCACAGTCCAGAGTGAACTCCCCAAATGCTTATAGTGTAGACATGATTGCCATAACCAGCTGCTTTGCATAGTATTACTTGATAGTGTAGCCATAGCCTGCTGATCTTTGAAGAGGAGAGGCTTATTTTGTTCTTCTTAGATGTAGCAATTTAATGACTGTTTATAATCTGCACCTAATTGTCTAGAGCAAAGTTACCAGTTATGCCAGGTTCAGGACAGGCTGAGGAAAAGTGGTAATGCTCTGTGTAGGCCAGTTCCTGTCCTCTGGAATTCTGGTTATTTCCAGCTTCATGCAGGAAGTCTGAACTTTGCTCTTTGAAAGAGCACACCCTACTATAGAGAATATATCTGACCAGAACAACTTATTTACAAAGGTTAGCGATTATAAGGCATATGTCACCAGATTCAATTTCTCCCTCTGGGAAAAAGGTAAGGGTCTTGTATCTCACAACATAAATAAAGCACATAACCTTGCCCAAATGTGGGAAAGGGAATTTTTGTTGTCAAGTACCAGGTCAGAGTGGCACACAAGCTGCTACTTTAGTTTCCATAATTTATAGTAGCTTAGATAGTTTGTGTTTCTTATAATAGAAATAACTCTCTGCAGAGGCATTACTGGGAGCATGCTTATTTGGTCAGAGTGATTTCTATATAAATTCTAGCCAGGTGGTGGTTGTTTGTATTTTGGTTGATTATACACAATCAGCTTTGGGTCTGTGATTCAAGTGATGTCAAGTCATATACAATCTATATAGCATTCTCAGTAACTCAAAGCCTGGAAACAAGCTTTGCCTTCGTTTGTACAATCTTCTGTAGTTTTTATGTTGACTTTCTCTAAAGAGAGCAGCATACACAGTCAGATTTTAATAATTTAGTATGTTTATCTCCCACACTGAAGCTCACTTTGTTACTCATGATAATTTATTTAAAACTATAAAAGCCCTTACCCAAATTATAACGCTAGCCTTTTAACCGGCTGTCTATATCCAGTGGTAGGTCTGGGATAATGTGCACTAATGCCCATTAGATGGCAGCATTATATAAAATAGAAGAGAGAGAAATGTGTCTTGTCATTGGATTCCTCAAAGGCTTTTGACTCACTGTCAGCCTTGGTGTTCATATAATTAAAATCAAATCAATTTAAAATAATGCAACAGTTAAGAAGCTGATTACCAGTTTCAAATATATCAATTTGCTTTGAAAAGTATATTGTATCGATTTTGGTTAAAAGGATTTTGTTTTCTTGTTTTGCCAATACCTATATTATTAAAGAAATATTCTAACAATGACTTCTTGTTTTCTAGAAAATTTGTTTGCCTAAATGACAACATTGATCACAATCATAAGGATGCTCAAACAGTGAAAGCAGTGCTTAGGGATTTTTATGAATCAATGTTTCCTATACCTTCCCAGTTTGAATTGCCAAGAGAATATCGGAATCGTTTCCTTCACATACATGAACTCCAAGAATGGTATGTTACACAGGCTCTCTTCAAGTTACTGCAGTTGGTAGCATAGAATTATAGAACATACCAGTACAAGCAATTTTCCTCCCTCCTTCCCCCCCAGTATTTTAAGGAAGGATTT
>JAOEHY010036029.1:0-75691 GCA_025447955.1 Psilopsiagon aurifrons
CAGTGTTCAAGGCCAGGTTGGACACAGGGGCTTGGAGCAACCTGCTCTATGGAAGGTGTCCCTGCCCATGGCAGGGGTTGGAGCTTTAAGGTCCCTTCCAACGTAAACCATTCTGTGATTCTATGATTCTATGAATGTGCACCTTGACTTGACAGCCCCCATACACTTAAACATGGTGAGCAAAATTGGCTCTGTTTTGTTTATCATTCATTCCAGCTTTGCTTACTGTTGGCATTTAAGGTATCATCACAGACTTCATGAGTGGTTGCTGTATATTGCTGGATCAGAATGAGAGGTACATGGCAGAACTTTTCATCAGCATGCAGAACATTGCAGGGTTTGCCATGGTTTACTTTTGAAGTGGTTGTCATAGAAATACAGAATCACAGACTTGTTTGGGTTGGAAATGTCCTGAAGGTCATCCTGTTCCAACCCCCTGCCATGGGCAGGGATGTCTCGCACTAGAGCATGTTGCCTGAGGTTCTGTCTAACCTGACCTTGAGCACTGCCCGCACAATACAATCCTATTTGCCTACTTCTTAGCCACCTAACAAAGCAGTATAGTTTCCACGCAAGATGTTATAAAACAGGTTAAAGAAAACATGAACTTGCACCTGAGTTTCAGGGCCCTTGCTTGAGTTTCTCTCTGATGTGGTTTCCCTGACTCATAACACTGACAAGAATAAAAGTGTAATAAAAATATCAGCAAGTTCCTAGAATAAAATTGGGGCTCAATAACTATGTGATTTGAAAGTACTGAAATGCAAGATTTTATTCCCGTACTTTTGCAACAAGACACCTTAGGTTCCCTTTTTCCAGCTCTTTCCTGTAGCAAGAATGAAGGCAAGGAAGACAGAAAAAGAGAAGGCAACAAGTCAACTCTGGTATGACTGCAGCAATTGGAGGCTTATAAAAAAAACCCTCTCACCAAATGCTGTGATAGTGTCATATACCCCTGGGAGCTGACAACATTATGTCAGACATGCAGAACAGAGTGCTTTTGCTGTCATCATCCCCAGTAATTACTGATTTAAAAAGCAAGTTGCATCTTTTTGAGGGACCAGATACATGCAAGTTGTATTATTTGGACAGTTAACAGAGGTGTTATATTAAAAACACAGTCACCATCTGCTCCTGTAGTCATCAGAGGGAAGCGGAGCCTTTGAGGAGCAGTTTAACCTCTGAAAACCCAAGGGATGATGTTGCTTTCTGTCATTTCAGAATAGGGGTTTCAAATTCTTAAAATTTCAGAGCCTATAGATACCTTACATTGGAGATAAAGACCCTGACAAGCAAATTTCCACCTATTGACTATAGGCTAGCTTGTCTCAGTTACCTTTTGGGTTCACTTGGAGAGCCTTTGAGGTGCCAAGCTCCTGCTCGACAGGGTGCCTAGGATAATTAGCTGTTCATTAAATGCTGTGGGTTAGATGGGATGAATCCAGAGCTGATTGCTCCCTAAAGAATGCTCACTCTAACTAGTAGGTAATTTTGAACTGTGGCTTTATCCTATTGGTTTTGTCTGTTAGTTTGAATTTCTAAGGTGTGCCATCAAAATGGACTGAGATCAGTTTGAATGACCAAACAACAAACTTACTGCTTTTGCTAGATTCATCTCTGACCAATCAGATTCACACTGGAATGAACATTCTTCCTCATTAAAATGAAGGAAGTCTTTATTCCAAGCTAAATGTTGCAGCAAGCCCAGAGGAAGGCACAGGGACAATCAGGAGCTGGAGCACCTCCCATATGAAGACAGGCTGAGAAAGTTGGGGCTGTTCAACCTGGAGAAAAGAAGCTGCATGGAGACCTCAGAGCAGCTTCCAGTGTCTGAAGGGGGCCTATAAGGATGCTGGAGAGGGACTCTTAATCAGGGACTGTAGCGATAGGACAAGGGGTGATGAGTTCAAACTGAAACGGGGGAAGTTCAGGTTAGACATAAGGAAGAAGTTCTTTACTGTGAGGGTGGTGAGGCACTGGAATGGGTTGCCCAGGGAAGTTGTGAATGCTCCATCCCTGGCAGTGTTCAAGGCCGGTTGGACAGAGCCTTGGATGATACAGTTTAGTGTGAGGTGCCCCTGCCCATGGCAGGGGGGTTGGAACTGGATGATCTTAAAATCCTTTCCAACTCAAACCATTCTATGAATCTATGTGAGTAGCAGATTGTAATTCATATGAGGGTCATAGCCTCTCTCTTCTGGCACAACAGGATGTCCATGAGAGGAGAAAACTCTTATCCCCAAAAAGGTGTCAACAAACTGTTCTAGGAATTGTTCTAGGAATTGGTCTCTCAGAACCTAAAAAATACAAGTGACATCTTTATATACACTTCACAGGATTCTGGATTATCTTATTTCCTTGATTATGCAGCAGTTCACTGTCATTATCAGCACTTGGGAGCAGCTCATCTTATCAATAATGATTTGGTATCTACAGCCTCCACTGGAGCTCACCATTGTTGTTTTCTCAGAGTGCAATTAATCTCTAAGAAAACAGCTAACAGAAATCAGGCTCATCTTGCCCTGGAAATGCCTAATCTTCTCCATTAGAATTAATTGACTCTCATCTTGCGTATCCAACCATAGAATTGAATATTCTGTGTGATAGACACACATCATGAAGACACCAGTGTACTTGACCTTCGAATGTACAAAAGAGTTGTTTAAGAAAAGGAAGGCTTTATATAGGAAACTTTATACACTTTTTGGGTGTTTTTGAAGGGAAGGGAAGGAAAAAGAGGAAGAAAAAGAGAAAGAAAGGAGAAAAAAACTAGTTCATTTCTATTCATAACCATGGAAAAACCTTAATAATGTTGCCTCCTTAGAGGCTGTCCTTGAAAGAGATGAAATCTCTTCAATGTTGGTGAGAAGTTTCCCTAAGCAATGCCTGAGTAGCAGCTAAAGTGCTCCCTGCAAGGCTTTCCAGTAACAATGGACTGAGGATTACAGCGGTCTGGAGGACAGAAACAATTATTTCCACCCTCAAACCTCATGGGATGCAGCTCCTCTAAATACAGCAAGTCCATGGAAGGCAAAGAAAAGAAGACTCTGAGTCATGTACTTTTCTTTCACAAGCCAAGGCTAAAAAGGTACCAGGACCTGGTAAGGAAAGACATGAGATGTGACAGCTTAATTCTTGCCATAGCTAGAAATACAGTGTTCTACTTTTGTTGTCTAAATGCAGTTTTTCTTAGGCAATCAGTACAAAAATGCTTATCGACACTAACATGACTTATCCTTGTTTTACTACCTTGGCAACAAGATGAAAGATTGCTCCAAAGTTCTCTGCGGCTAATGAAAATCTTCCTTTTTTACTCACAATGTCCCAAACAGCCTTTTAATTCGTCTCGAGCAGGATCTGGCTTGCCTGAAATAAAAGCTCAGGGATCTTGAAACTTGGTTTGGGCTCTTCAGAACAGATGAAATATGCACGCTGGTTGTTTTATGAGAACACCCTAAGAAATATTACATCTCTCCATTTTATATTGCTTTTGTGTCATTTCTCTCTCTTTTTCTCTCCCATATCAGAAACAAAAGCAGCAATGAAAGATTCATAGCATAGAGGATCCAGGGAGCAGATAGCAAGAAGCCAGCTCACTTCAGTTCAATAGTGTAATGGTCTGGAATATGTCCAGTTTTGGTCCCTGGACTGTTCAGGATTACTTCACCTGAGAAATCCTATGAGTTCCTTTCTGTTCTACCAATAAGGCCAGTCAGGGGTGATTTGAATCAAACCTAATATTTAAAAGCAATAGAGGAAAAGCAAGCAGGATATGGACTAATTTGGGGGGGTTTATCAGGTGATACCTGCAAACCTTTTATTGTTACAGACACCTTACTATGAGAGTCAGGTTCCTCTATTGGCTTTTATGTTGGCTAGTGGGTTGATTTTTATATGGGCTTGTGCATATGTGAACAGGTTTTTCTTCAACAGTGCCATTCGTTCCGTTTTTAAGTGGAAGACACTCTTTATTGAGAAGGCGGAATTCTTTAGATAGACAAGAGAAATTGTCTAGATTGGAACAGTGCATACCTTGACATACACTCACACTTCTCTAGCTGGAGCAGCTGTGGCACCCTGTTTGCATTGCACCACCTCCCAGTTTTCAGTCTGTTCAATTGCTCTCAGAGTTTACAGCATAGAGATTAAAATAGGAGTTAGGGAGAAGTGGCTCTGTAAAGCAAAAACAATGCAACCAACCGCATGTGCCTTGCTCTGGGGCACACTCAGAGATGGAGAGGAAGGCAGGGAAAAGCCAGCTGGCTCCACAGCCCTGACAATGAGGGGAAATACATTGTTCGACTTTTAGGCAGCCAAAGGATTCTTTTTTCCAGCTTTTTTTCCACAAGCATGGAGCTTTCTATGGCAGAAACCCTTTGCTTTTTGTGTTCCATCTGCAGCAGCACACACTGTTTTTGCATCAGCTCCTAGGCTCTGCAGTCTATGTGTACATTCGTCGGTAAGATCAGCACAGTGGAGCAGGATTATAAAACCTGTACAAACTCTTCTGCAATTACTTGCATTTGAAAAAGTACACATGAACTGTATTGGTTATCCAAGGCAACCGCAGTATGTGCTTAATATGTGCAGTGGTTTTGAACAGAAACCCTGCACTGAAATCCATCGATGTTTCTTTATCCTGTTCCAAAATCTCCTTTTCCTTGTACCTATTTGCTGAGTGAGCTTGCTGGAGTGAAAGGGAAGCTCTCATATAACAGCATCTGACTTCCCTCCAACAAAGCCTGTGGCTCACATAGCTCAGCATTTGAGGAGAAGCAGGTGGAAGTTGTGCTTTGATTTGCAAAACTCTTGCATGCAGCATTTGATTTAATAGTTTAAAAATTAATTATTAAATTAAGGGAGGGATGAAAGAAGTCATTTACAAAGGGCTAATAGGAAATTTATGGCTGGGAAAGCGCACCACTGCCAGGGAGAAATAAGGACTGCGTCAGGTTGGGCGGAGAAATAGAAACCCTTGCTTATGTAGAAAGAATGAAAGTATCCCAGCTCAGTTAGGAAAGGGCTATGGGTTTTTACCTTTGCAAGGAGGAGTGGATGAAAACCTTTCTGGCTTTGTGAGGTGAAAAGAGGAGGCCATCTGGTTCTTCAGTGCCCTGCAGCTAGTGACAGAGGGGAGGCATGGACAAGGTGTTCCTCCCCCATGACTTTCTCATCTTCCTTTTTGTGATTGGTGTCCTTATAGACTGTTCTTTCCCAGGGATCTCATAAAGTAGGTTTCTTTAGAGGAGAAGGAAGACATATTCAGTATATGCAGGAAAAGGATTATGTAGAAACATAGAATAGTTAGGGCTGGAAAGGACCTTAAGATCATCCAGTTGCAACCCCCTGTTATGGGCAGAGATGCCTCACGTTAGGTGATGCTGCCCAAGGCTCTCTCCAAACTGGCCTTGCTGCCTGTTTGTGCACAAATCACAATCAAACCTCTCTAAACTAAATCTTTGCACGATTTGGAGAAGAGTTTATTAATGAATGTAATTTAAAAAGATTACCCACAACCACAAAGGAAATGGCTTTATAATGTGCTCTGGCTTCTTTGCACAGAGAAAATGTGTTTATCTGACTCATTTGAGCATCTTCAGCTGCCTCTTGGGCTGAAAAACAACTAATCTTGATTGTGGTTATGTAATTTTATCTATTTATTTTGCAGGTTTTCCTTCTAGTGGCACTTTTTGGGATTAAACAGCAGCCAATGAATAGAACACAAGAAGCACTTCCCTGGATTCACTGTCATTTGAATATGACACCCAGAAATCCATAGACAAAAAAAAAAAAAACCCGCCAAACTGTTAATTGATTTTTAAAGGAGAATTATGATGCTTTTAACAAGCCACTTATCTTGCTAAGCATTGTTAGGGTAGTAGTGTATGTTCCACTGAAATGGCTGTTCCACAATGTGAGTCCCTAATTGCTTATAAAGAGCACTGTTTATTGAGTATTAGCTCTGGCACAGTTGTTTATTACAGGAGTGTATTGCTTAATGCTTGTAAAAAGCCATCTAACTTAAATACGCTCTGCCTTGTCTCTTACCCTCTGATTCTCTTGTGAGCACACGCTCTCCATTGCTAAATTTGAAGAGAGGAAAAGTATGAGCTGCACCGTGCAGGAGGTTGCCTGGTAACTGTGAAGAAAGGAGTCTGCCTCGAGAGTGTATTGACTATATATTATCTCCTGCACTCTGCCCACAATTAATAGGTCAGTGACCCAATGAAACATTTCAGATGAAGTCAAACTATTAGCTGGACAAATGTGTCTCAAGTACCACTGTATGCTGGTTCCATATGATTACGATACATTATGTGCTGGCAAAGTAAGCATGAATCATTAATACACTCAGCTGAGCCCAATGCATCCTGCAGCAAAACAGTCTTCCCAGTCCTGAGTGATGTGCTGCGTTATCCTCATAAGACATGAAGCCTTCAGTTAGTGTGATCTACAGGGCAGTTGGTTTGCAGCAGTGATGCATCCGCTTTTCTCTTTCATGGGCATTTGTCATTCCTCTTAGTGAGATAGGTTGGATTTTTTCTAGGGGAGGGAAGGAAATGCTGGGAGAAACAAGGCAAGGGGACAGATATACTGATATCTGTTTGGTTATAGCTCCTATTTTAGAGGAAGAATGACTTCTCTAATATGCTACTCTTGTGAGGAGTGAGTAGGTAGATTTACCATCACTTACATTCTCCTGGACAACTGAAGCAGGCAGGTAGGAGGATGACCAAGTATGACATTCAGCTTCTGATTTCTCCTTTCCCATTAAGTTAGAAAAACCCTTTTCTTGTCAAAAGAGCTGCCTGAACTGCAGCAGCAGCTAAAGCAGTGTTTTCTGGGTTCAACTGAGATTAGAAAATGGTGGTGTGGAATTTGTAGCGTAAGAACACTGCAAATCATGTCTCAATTTGAAACCAAGTCGTAACTCTTGCAATCATATCTTGCTGCATCACTTGGTTGGTTTCCCTGAACTCCAGAATCAACTTGCATTGTGTTTGTGGTGTTCCCTACCAGTGACTATGTCCCAGAGCTCTTCACAAAGGGATGTGCTCAATCCCTAGTTGTAACAGGTATAGAGTGTCTGGGATCACTTGATGAAAGAATTTGCAGTTGAGACAGATACTTTCCTATGATGGTCTTGATGGAATAGGAAGCATCTCTAGAGTGAAATGGAATTGATTTGCCAGTGCACAACCATGCTAGAGTATTTTCCTACTGGAAATAATAAAAGCAATAGAGCAGGGCCATCTTCATTTTAAAGTGGTTTAAAGTGAAACAGAAATGCTTCTATTCCACCAGTGACTGGAACTCAGGAATTTGGTTTGTGACTTTTGCACCTTAGCATGAAGTATATGCTTCTTGGAAATACAGTTTCTCAATTCTTCTGTCCAGTGAAGCTATTATACTACTTCGCTGGGAAAGAGAATGCAAGTCTGGTAAATCAGATTCAAATTTAGAGGCATGAATGTGGGGTTTGCAGTAGACATTTCTGCTGTTGGAAAGCTAGTCAGATCTTTGTTGATAAGCTGGATAAATTCCTAATCTATCACCTCTCTTTTTGACATCCTCCAACACAAGATTTCCCTCTATGCTTAGTCTCTCCAGCACTTCACTTATTTAGCAGCAGAAAACGATATCATGTTCTTTCATAGCAGTCTTAAGGGCTTTGTGAATCCTCTGAAAGATCTTAAAATTAGAAATTACCAACAAACCTTTTACCACCGAAGATATGTAACAGTCAGTTCCTGCCTGTCTGAACCATTGCCCCACTTATTGTCATGATTTGGACAAGCAGATTTGCAATGGAGCTCAGGAAGCTGCAGCAACTTACTTTAAAGTAAAAGTCACGTTGATGGAGACAATTTGGGATTTCAAATGGCCTTAAATGGAAAAATCAAAATCACAGTAAAACTAAATAGGAAGGTCTCTGGAGATCATCTGTTTCAATAAGCTTCACTCGATCAGTTTATTAAGAAGAATGTCTGCAAATACACCACAGAAAAGTCCACAATGTATTTCTGCTGGTATCAAAAATTCTTCACTCTGGGACTACATTGCTCTATATTTGTATCAACTGTTAATTAAATTACACAGTGTTAGCTTAACTCACCAGGAAAAGTTTTCCTTTGGTATTAATACTTGAAATTAAATGCTATGGCTACACCATAGAAGAAGCCAGATTGCATCATTTATAAATATACATATATATATTTAGCTTTATGTATATATAATATTTTACACTGCTATCACTGTGCTAGCTCAATAAGCTGTGTTAAACTAAATGCCATCTTGCAGATAGATATCAATTCTTGATGCTGAAATACTAGCAGCATAATTTCAAGCACTTTATAAACCAAACCCCCTAGTATTTGATAAAAGCATGTACTCCCCAAACCCTAGCTTTTAAACTTTCTCCTATTTATTTACACCTTTGCAATTTAAAGTTGTTAAATGTCTGTTCATTAATCTGAAAGGGTTTACAAGTTAGGCTGAGTATGCCATCAGCCTGGAGTGGACACATCTGTCTCAATCAAGATGCTTCCAGTATCTGCAACCAAACTAGTTGCCCAGACTACCTTTATAGTCAGGGGAGGAAATAAACACTTTCAGAACATCTAATTGTAAAATAATTGCCTAAAACCAGTCACTTGAATTCTATGCTAAAACCATCTATTTATCTCTGTGGACCTAAAATGGGAGCAGAGGGTTAACAGCTCAAGTAGTAAGCATTGCTATGTATGGATGGAAGTTATGGAAGGCAGTTGGCTTGTATATCTGATCAGATAAACTCAAATCTACACCATCTGTAGCCACTGAAAAACAATGGCTTTCTTCACAGACAATCAAGTCACCATCTGCTGATGCAATTGCAGGTTGTTGCCTTGGAGGTTTAGATCTGGAAGAGGAAAAGTAACATAAGAAAGTGGTGAGTTATCTTATTGCTTGTCTCTTTTGTGTACTCTGGCCCTTCTGCAACTGCTGCCTGCATCTGAACTGACAGAATCAACAAAGGCTTCTGAAGTGCAACTTAGATAAGCTTAAGAAGCTGCATAGTTGAAAGCATGTAACTATGAGCCTATTTATTTGTCATTAGTTAAGATAGCCTGTGTTTAGATCAATTCCCCAGCTGCAAAGATATAAACAGCTACTAAAATACCTGGCTTTGAAGTTTTTTATCTATGTTTTCTGAGTAAAATTGTGCATTATTCCTGATGTCAAATACCTCCAGAATAGTTTATCCTCATTACATCTGCCATTCCCACCTCTTGTCCCCAGCTCCTCTTTTGGGCAAAGCATTACTTGGTTGGGCCCCACAGTCAAGTTTTGCTCTGAAGACATAAACTGTCCCTGATAAAACTTTCAACAAGATCATGAGTTAGGAAGGAAAAGGACATTTGAGGTCATTTTGCTTGCATTGAACCCAGTAGAATTGATCTATCATTCTGTTTTGTGCAAGGGTGAGCTGAGGTAAAGAGGCCAAGAAATGCATGCTCTGTGGATTATCTCTGATTAAGAAACACTCTGACTAGGTTTGTGTAACATTGATAACATTATTGATAACATTTGATAACATTGATAACGTTATTGTAACACTGATAGCAATTACCCTTATATACACAATCAGAATCAGATGAGCAGATAATTACTGGCAAAAAAATTGAATGACAGATTTATTTGAGATATAGTCAAAATGAACATTGGTATGTGATATGACTTAGAAAAAAAACATTACCTTAACAATGATGAATTGGGATGGGCTACAGATGCCTACAGACAAAATAGACTGAAATGATATCCTGCCTGATTCTCACAACTGCAGAGTACCTGCAGCTTCTCAGTGGACCCCTCAGAGTTGCTAGATATGTTACAAGCCCATGAAGTTTCTTGGTAAGCAAACGAACATCTTTGAATGACATAAATACATGCAATGGCGAGCTCAGAGGTAGGTACTGTTTCATCTGTATGTTCATGTTCTATTTCAGTGCATGGCAATACTGTAACATAATCCATTTCTAGTACTGTCAGTCTCCAAACAACCTCTTCTCAAATTGATTCCTCTGTTCTGCTAGGTCTTCATGCAATGGGGAGTCCAGCCAAGCCTTTTCTTCTTATGCCTCATAACAAGTTGATAAAATAACTTGTTTAGCAAGTCTGTTGTCAAAATTGTGCTTTGATCTGCATTTTACTCTGCAGAGTTTGTATGAATGTAATCAATTTGTAAGAAGGTAATCATACTGCTTTCGTTCTTTTCCGAAGGCTGCAGTAGATCAACATATTCATACTTTGTGATAGCAATCTTGGAACTGTTTCTAATCCAGTATTAACTCTCCCACTGACCTCTTAGTAGTATTATTTCTAGTTTTCAAAGGGAGATGTTGAAGCCCAAATTACTATTCCTTTCAGAAATGGCTGCCTAAATCCAGGCAGGCACATCACTGAGAAGACCATGAGATGGTCAGTGGAGTTGGTCACCGCAAGAGAAGGAACAGCGGAATGAACACAATGAAAAATGACACATATGCAGAAAAAATAAATCAACCCCCCCAGAACCACAACCCCATGCACACACAATACATGAGCATTTTTAGATGCTCTCAGAACAAGTTTTAGGCAGGAAAGGAGGCCTCCAGAACAGATCTCCAGCTTGCAAAATCTGGTAGAGCCACCCTGAAGCAGCTGACACCACCTGAAATGTTATCCCTATGCACTCATTTGGGTTTAAAGCCAGAAGAAAACTTTCTATTTACAAATAATAACTTTTGTAAACACACTTCTCCAGTGATGACTATTTTATTGTCTGACTGATGCACTGTAGGCAACACAGTTCTAAGCTTGCCTGCAGGCTACATTTCTATATTGCAGTCAGATGTCACAATAAAATTGTGTAAGAAGAAATGAGACAAATAAGACACTAGAGTGAGAAAAAATAATCAGCTCAGGGAGGAGGAAAACACATTTCAGCCTCCAAAGCATCAGCAGAAACTCTTACACTTCCATTATGAAAATAGATGACATTCTTAGTGTAAAGGCCTCCCTGATATACTCTGTAATATTATATTGTCCTGTATATAGTTATTTTGTGAGAAAGCTGTATTCTAAATATTCTCCTGCTAAATCTTTCCCACTATAACCTTATAAATAGCTGGGATCTCTTTGCAACTCAGTAGTTGTTTTGCTTAGCACTTCTATGCATTTGGAAGAAAAGTACCAGAAGAGTTCTCCATTCTCCATCATATTTGAGGAATGACTTTCAAGTGTTTACCACATTTTGATAAATGGAAATGCAGCCAAGTTACTGAAATTCAAAGGAACTGATGAGCCACAGCATTAGGAAGGTGGAGTGCTTTTGGCTTACCATGTGATACTTAAACTACTTAAGTCCTAACAACGAGACATTAGCACTATCAAGTTATTAATCTTGACTTTTTACTTAGATTTCCAAGTATTCCATGAAGACATTACTGCTAACTATTGAAAAGTGTGGAAAAAATCACATATAAATATGACATAATTTACTGAAAGTGTACAAGGTTAGAAGAAGACAACAGGTTTCCTGAAATCTCTATTTTGCCAGGAGAGGAGCATTGCCTGACTGGTGCCTCCAAAAGCTACAGGAGGACCAAAGCAAGGTAGAGGCTGCAAACTGAATACTGTTTGTGTGACAACAGTAATTGCTGAACCATTTCAAAGGAAACATGGTTTCACCCTAGAGTCCTTTGCAAAGCCAACATGATGGCACCTATTTGCTTGTATTCTAGCAGTGAGGTGGTAGAGCAGCATCCAATTTGCTTGACCTGCAGGGATTTGAAATCACGTTCTTTGTCTCTTAATGGAAAGGCTGACAAGGAACACAGGGAAGAGCGCTGCTCTCTACTCTTGGAGCCCTACCATAAGTGTGAATTTCTTCACTTTAAACTTGCTCAAGGGAAGAAAATTGCACATCTTGATGAGCAGCGTTCTGGAGCCATGGACCTTGGGCCACCTTGCAAAGCAAGTGGCGTGCTTCAGCAATACTTGCATGCTCCCACAGGCAAAGCAAGCCTGTGAGAGGGAACTACTGGAGACTGTGCTGTCCCTTGGTGCTCAGGAGTCACTGCTCTCAATACCATGTCTCTAGCCCCTCTCTAATGCATGTTTGAGCATTATAGACAGAGCAGAGAGATGCAAGTAGGAGAGATTGAGAAAAAGCAGATGCAGAACATAACCAAGTGTTTGCATCCTCCCAAGCAGAGACAAGCAGCGGACAGCACCTATGACTTTTGTAGTCTCCAAAATCTGAGCATATTTACACTGATCTGGTCCCCTTGCTCCAAGCATGAAGGACATATATATCCTACTGTTACAAATTATGAAGTTATAAACCAAACAGTTTTAGAGAAGCATTTCTGACAATTCATAAGAAAGTTTTGTTAGGTGCCCTCTAACCCTCTGGGGTTTATTTTTGCTATGAAAGATATAAATTATTTCCTTCTTCAATCAAGTTGAGCTGGATGTTTGTATTATCTTTAATTTTGAGGGTGGACAGGGGGTCAGCCCCCAAGCAGTTACTCATTCATTACAGTTATTCAGTAACAGGCACCTGGCATGAGCTTATAAACCAAAAAGTGGAGGCAGGTTATTACGAGCTCTGCATGAAAACCTGCTCTGAAAGAGAAAACACATATTCTACTCAGTAAAAGAATAATAAAGTGTCAAGTAGGAAATAAATATTGAAACTAATTTTCCACCATGGAAATCTCCTTGCAGTAACTAATTTAGATGGAAAATAAAACAAAAAGGCCTTATATCTCAACCTGGCAATAACCTGTCACTTCTTGTCTGTGCTCAGACCAGATGCCTGCATATGGAAAGAAGAGGTGACAACTGCCTTGCTATTTCCCTTATAAATCAAATCAAATACACCATGCACAAATAGAGTTTCTCATAAAATAATAACAGTGTATTAGGCTTGCCTGGACATTCTTGAACAGCAAAGGCAAGAAGTTAACACAAGGTTTCTCCTCAAAATGCTGTCAGTAAATTGCATGAGATACTGCAGGTGAAGAGACTCCTTTGATATTCCATCAAGAACTTAAAATGTTGTCATGGTGAAGACAGAGTCTTTCCTCTGCTGGTGGTGGGTTTCTTCTTTAAGCTTCTCTGAAGAGTAAAGCCTTTAGCACTCTATGAGCTCTCCTAGGATCCCTGAGATGACCAAAATGATGCTGATGGCACAGATGGAAGACATTCACTTTTGAACCAATAGTCAGAGGCTAGGCAGGATACAGTGTGGAATCATTGATAGTTATTAGAACATGTTTATATGCTTGAATATTCTGTTGACTGTATTTTCCTTAAGATATTAACAAAAATATTCATATACAAATAAAATATTAATGACTTTCTTGATAAAAATATTAATGTGCTTATAAAACAACTTCTTGCAGATGATTCATGCCTGGGTTTCCACAGACAAAGAGCAAAGCATAACCATCCAATTTGAGATAATTTATCTCTCCATAGTCTGAAAAACAATTACAGAAAGTTAGGGTGCTCTGGAACGGGAGGAAAGCATGGAGGAAAGCAATTCTATTGTACAGGTTGCAGCAGCCCAGAAACACCTATGAATGCACATGGAAACGCTTACACTGGAGCTAGTCATCCAGGGAGCAAATCCACCATCTTAAAGTCCTATGCCCCAGTGAACAGCCCCTTTAAATCCTTGAGCAAGTCACACATGGTTGATAGCTATGCGATCAGTGACCATGGGAAACGGGGAATTAGAAATAGAGCATAATACATCTCCTTGATTTTAAACATCTGAACTAGAGCAGGATAAATCATTCTATTGGAAAGGCTGCATCTCTCCAGTGACGTTAAAGGAGTACAAATATCCCTATCAAGAAAGACATGTCCTGTTCACCCCCAACTTTTGGAAGTCTAAGAGGTAATGCATGGCAAAACCAGTTCTCACCACCCTTGCCACACCTGGAGAGTGAGATTCATTCATCATGTTTGTCTTGTTCTGGCATCTCATCAATACCTCAACCTACAGGTACCCATGAGGAAACTTGTCTGCCTGCTACACCTGTAAACCAACATGTAATTTTATGTGAATAGTGCATTAAAATAAATAACTGTATGTTTCTATGTCTAAAGGTCTCAAGCCCAGAAAATAAATTGCCTGTCTCACTTTACAGCTTTACCATTGGCACCTTGAAGAAGTAGCTCATTACTGAGTGAAGGAGGATGCAGAAGGGGGGAAAATCCAATTTCTACTTTGCAGTATTTTGCTAAAAATGTTGATAACAATTTCTGCTATTAGTCTCTGTCAGAAATGCCAGAGTCGTTACTGAAATGGTGTGGCCAGAGGGCACCCTGCATCACAGGTCACTCCAGAGGCTGAAACCTTTGAATAAACATTCTAAAGCACACCAAAACTGTATTTGAAAGTTTGTGAGTAATTAAAGTAGTGCCCAGCTCTGTTTGTAGCTGACAGTCAAGCTGAAAGGAAATCTCACCTTCTGTTTATTGTCTCCTAGCTAAATCAGTGTGTTGGGGTTGCTGTCCAGCCTGTATCTATTCAGGCTTTGGTAAGGTTGGATGAGCATGCATTTGAGTGTCTGACACAAGCCTCAAACTACATCCACGAAGGGGATCCCTTGGAGTATACTGCTAGGATTCATGCTTTGCGTTGAGACGAGAATTCAGCAAGCATTTCCCACCCTTTCTGCAATTCTTTTCCTTATGTCAGCTGCACATCATGTGGTAGAGCTGAGTTCAGCTGTATACCACCCTGTCCATCAGAAGACTCGGATGTGAAGACAGAAGAATGCTTGGATAGTGAGAGGCATCTACAGAGATGTCAATCAAGACATGCGTTTCACAAAGCACAGTAATTGTTAACTTGCCAGTGGCTGCCTGTGTGCTTTCATCAGGACTGCATTCCTGAGAAGAAAAAGCTAAAAACATCTCCAAATGTGCTCCCAGTATTTACAAGCTAATGGAGAGGTTTGCTTTTTGTGTGGTTTAAAACCCTAGAGCTCACACTCCCCAAGGTTTCCCATAGGAGCTGCATACTGAAAGGACATTGTAAATCTGGGTTTACCACTGGCCTTCCTGAACATAAAGGTACCCATCAGCTGCAACATCCAAGTAGCTTAGGATCTTTACTTCTGACTTTTCTCTGTACAAGTGAAGTAATGATTCACCTTTTGGCTTACTGGAAACACTAGTTAATGTTTGGAGAGCCTTTTAATGATATGAAGGGTGGTAAAAATGCTAAGTATTATTATTGTTCCACTTTGTCTTCCACTTAAATATAAAGGGGGATTGTCAAACTACTTCCCAAGTGTCTCCCAAGGGTGTTTCTAAAGCAATTATGTCTGCTGAAACTGTCGAGCTTCAGAAAATGGAAACTATTCAGAGACTGACCAATCAGCCCCTTTACCAGCAGATGAATCTGATGACTTCGAAGCTATTCATTAAGCAGTACTATGAATTGATTACATAAATTAGCATGCTGCTGACAAGGCAGGGAAGGGAGGAGAAGATGGGAGAGTAGGCTGACATAACACATCCCTCACTTGGCAAAGACAGTGGTTATTAGGAGCCCACAGCTAATGAAAGAGACAGATCCACTAGACAAGTGCCTCTGTATGGTGTTGATCACTGCCTCTACCAAAAAGGGCTGCTCCTCTTGTTGCTGGGGGAGTATATTTGTTCTACCTTGTTGATCCAGGGTTAACTGTCACATTTAACAACAAAGTAGAGTTTGCAGAGAGAGGAAAGGAAGATGATTCTATGATAAACTTGCTTCAAAGCCAGTATTGAAATCTGCTAAGCCCAAGCAGTGCAGGGCAGATTGGTTCCCTGTTAAAAGGAAAGATGTGAGAGTATGATTTTCTGTCTGAAGCACTTATATTTGGGAAAATTACAGCCAGAGCTATTGGAAACAGAGAGTTCTTCAATGGAAAGTTTGAATGACAAAATCTGACAGACTCACTTGAAGCCTGCCGCCAAAGAAAACTACCTGTCTAGGACTAGCACGATGCCAAGTCTCACTACAGGCTCCCTTGAGCTTAGCAGACCTGGGTCAGAGCTGAGAGGGTCAGATCGCCTCATGGAAAACCTCATCAGAGTTCAGCGAGCTGCAGTCAGACCCCATCTGTCCATGCTGTTGTTCAGAGCTTGCTTTCCCCTCTGCAGTAACTGCTATGTTGTCCCTACCTGGAGTCCCAGCACACTGTAAAATCCTTCACTCATGTTTGGATCCACTTTAATTTCAGGTGGGTCAGCCTTGAGCTGTCAACATCATCTCTCCAAGCAATGCAAGCATCCTTTCACAGTTCCACTTCCTTTCATGAGAGCTGGAGGGGGATTGAATAAAATGGTTTGATTTCAACATTGTCTGTATGCAGCGTCACTTCCTCATTCTGTACCCTCTGGACAGTTCTGCCAGTTCCTCCCTGTCTAGTTTAGCCCAGAATATGCCTTTGTAACACTAAGTATAGAAAAATCTCATGGGTTTTTTGTTAGAAATAGGTTTTGCACCCATTTGAGTTGCTTCTGGCCCTGTATTAGGGAAAGATGAGTTAAGTCATCTTCTGTTGTATTGCAGCATAATTTGAGTTATTTCTAATTAGAGGTGCATAAGTGCGTTGTTCTGTTCAGCCCTTCAGGCCCTTAAGTATATGCTTAAATTAACCACATGCTGAAGTGCTCTTCTGAATCATGAGCCTGAGCAGCCTTGAGTTGAGTTTTCTGCTGTGCTTTGAAATGGCTGTATTCCATTACTCCAAGCACAGCTTGCGCTCTAAAACTAAACAAAACCTCTTGGAAAAAGAAGCTTTTAAGGAAAAGGCATACCTAATTCAGTCACATTTTACAGACAGCTATCTGGTGACTTTGGTGCTGCTGTTTGCCTAGCAAAAGTTTGCATGCTACACAACACCATTGTCCTTTTGTGATTGACCTTGGTTAACAAAAGGCTTTACACTCTTTAAAGAAGGAATCAATCTTTTACTCTGCTGTTTTATTATCAAAGGGGTAGGAATCCTAAATCTGATATCTATCCATATTTCTTCCAAGTTTGCAGGAAAAATGTTTGGATTTAAAGGGAAAACCAATCACAAGCTGGTGAGCGTGGTGCAGCGAGCAGATCTCCCCACTGCTTCTGATGGGCTGCTGGTTTCTGCTCAAGAAAAAGATGGGTTTGATGTATCATCAGGAAAATCTCTTATGGCAAATGAATGCTGATGGCAGCTGCACAGACTTAGAAAAACTGACTTTTCATGTTGAAATAAGAATTCAACAAGACTGGAAGCTACCAGAGCATCATTAAATCTGGATGTCTGATGGAGCAGCTTTGTGAGCAACAACTGATCTTCAGAGAGGATTTTTCTATCCCTCACAAGTAAATTGGTAGAGTTGTTACTAACCAAGAAAAAACAAGCAGGATAGAGTGCCTTGCTAACTCTAGCTACCTAGGGATTACACAGAGCTTGCTGCTTTACGCAGTTGCTCCTTTGCATATTTTATTGACAGCTGGGGAAATATTAAGATTTGGAATTTCCATATCGCCAGATTATCGTACCCTCCCCACTGATTGTTCTCTGTATATTTTATAGTCTGTCAATTTCCACACTATTGAAAAAGACAATTTGACTGCCTTAACACCAGTAAAGTCTCACAGGGTATTTTCGTTTCTTTTTCTCTTTCCTCAGCATAGGAAAGACTATTTTTATGACTAGAAACCAATCATTGCCATTCACTGAGCACCTTCCTTTGCCATTGCAGATAAACCCTAAGCTTCAAGGGGTTTAGCCTTGAAAATAAAACATAATAAAATTTCAAATCAGCTCTCAGGAAGTCTTTGGTAAATATCATGTCACCATGCAGCACCACATTCATTGAAAGCGTAAAATACAACTGTGAAGCTTATATTATACCTATACCCTGTACTTTCATATGTCACAATATTTAGTTATCCACAACTAAAGAACTCACAAGATTGTTTAAGTTAAGTAAGCAGCATTTTGCACAGGCAGAGAGATGGAAAGATACACAAAGTAGATGCACTGGCTGGCAGGAGGTAGGGCAGCTCCTCAAGTACACCTGTTAGTACTGATCTGCCATCTTCCAATCTCACATACATCCCAGTGCTTCCAGATATTATTAAAATCAGGATTAATAAAGCTGGATAAGGTAAAAGGCTTAATAAGAGAAGATGCAAGGCTTGTCAGACACATGTGATATTTCTCCACAATAACTAATGATACTAACTGAAAGTGGATTTGTTAGTTCCTTTTTTAAGCCTCAGCATCAATACTTGCTTCAAACAAAGTGCCCTGAAATTCGTTTACAGAAGGACCTGCTATTGCAGGGTCACAGCAACAATGGGTGTCCTGACACACTTATTATAACAGGTTCTGCCCATTAGACATCACCTTCCAGTTCTCTACAAGCTTGAGATTGATCTGAGCAAGTGTGGGATAAGAGAAGCAATCACTTTCATTACCTACTGTGCAATGTGCAGAGGCTTTCTGCAGATCAGATAATCCCCAGCTAACTTGACAAAATCACTCTCCTGAGAGCAGGGGCTTTCAAGGAGGGCCACAGAAGAAATGGGTCTCAAGACACAGTTCTTCAGTCATGCTCTAGTGCTGCTGTCAAAAGACAAAAGGAAATCACAGCATGTGCACTCCTAGAGAATAAATGGGATAAGCAGTATGGATAAAAGACCAAATAATAGCAAAATACTCATCATGGTATGGAAGCCAAAAGCTCTTCACAATGATGTGCTCCTCTGGCACAGTTGAAGTCATGTGGCAGGGCTCAGTGCTCTGAGCATCCTTCTAAACAAATACCAGTGGAAAACTTATCCCTTTTCTACCATAGAGAGAAAAAAGATGTAGAGCCAAGGAATGATATGCCCATTCAAGCTTTTTTAAGCTTGCATTAGCTCATAAGGAAAGCTTTGCAGCTGGAGAAGGCAGCAATTAACAATTAGCAGTAATTAACAATTACTCCTTCTGCTTGCTTCCTGTTGAGAAAAGGAGACAATTAAAGTCTCTTATCCTGTCTCTACTCTTCTCCCTCTCTACCTTGGGAGTTTTGTTATCAGGGAATCATTTTATTTAGCAAGTACCAAGTACTTGCTGTTGCTTGTAGCAAATAATCACTGCCTTAGGGTCAGGTTTTCAGAGATGTCTAAAGATACAGGGGAAGTAATGCCTTCTGAAAACTCACAAGGTGCTTTTCTGTGTATACAAATGTGTGACTAGTTGGTCGGGATGTATGAGATAAGAAAGATCACGGAAACCAGGGCACAATAATTGATTAAGTTATGCCAGAGGGGAATTAAGATTGAATGTCAAAGAAATAGGGAAGGAAAGGACGTAACTTGTGAGCAAGTTGAACCAAGTTTTACTGTCAAGACCAAGTAAGTCCACCCAGTATTTTACAGTCAGAGCTTCCAGGTATGTGTCTGGGATGGGGTTCTCTTTGATCTGTGTATTAGTGTTAAAGCAATGTGCTACCCTGGGACGTGAACCAAACCTTGCAGAAAGGCTTCTGAGGCTGGTCATGCACTGCCTTGAAACAGCTCTTCTCTGTGCAGCTTTTGCTGAGGATGTAGGACACAGGTGCTTGTGAGTCTTGATCATATAGTCGTAAGCTAAATAAACAAATTGTGGAGTTTAACAGAAGGAGTCCGGGGAACTGAATGGGTAAAGAAGAGCAACAGATCCCTGATGGGACAATAAAGGAAATCTCTTTCTGCTAGGCATAAATCTGTGATGCAAAGAAGTTAACAGCTGTCCAAGAATGAGTTGAATGGAGAAGAGAGAGTTGCTTAGGATGTAAGGAGAATTAAGATAATGTAGCATGACTGGCAGGGAATCAACTTGAATTGTAATCCTTTTGGAACGGATGATAAGACACGTTCTCTAGAGATAGTGCTGAGACTGTGATGAATTGCTGTGTTTGGACTTGCATGTGAGCAGAAGCTCTTCCTCAAGGAAAAAATACCACTGTGAAAGGGATTAATATGGGAAACCACATCCTAGGTGCAGACTGGGAGATATAATACTATTTTGTGTATATCTCAAGTATCTTTGGTGTGATGGTCACTTGGGCAGAAAGTAGTAAGGCTGCTTACGAACGAAGAGCAAATTGGGGAGAGCTTGTGGTAAAAAACTAGCCTGAATTAAGTTGATTCAGCTTCTGTTAAGCAGAAGGGTACATCAGAACTGATCTGCAGTGAAGATTCTTGACTTCAAAGCTCCCAGAGTTTCTTTATGTCAGATTTGTAAAAACTACTTGGAATGGAACTTGGGGGGAAATATTAAGACTCAAAAGTCAACTAAATCAATTTTTATTCCCAAAGTAATTTTGTGGTGGCATTTCTTTGACTTCAGGTTCCCAAAATTTAGATATGTTGACTGTCTGAGTTGTCCTCTGCAGATATCCATCTCGCTTTGCTACAAGAAACAATTCATCCTGCCCTAGGTGATGGTCTTAAATAGATGAGATAAACTGCCCTCTGGAGGAGTTTGCCTCCTTCCTTGGCTACAGAAGGAATTTAGATGTGGTCCATATGCCTAAAAAGCTAAAATTAAGTGATATTGATACACTGTGGTGGGAAGAAATGATAAACCCTTTGGGGGGTGTCCTGGGTTCAGCAGCAGCGGTCATTTTTCTCCTTCTCAGTAGCTGGTTCAGGGCTGTGGTTTTGACTTTCAGTCTGGGAACAGTGCTGATATCACCGATGGTTTCAGTTGCTGCTCAGTAATGTGTACTCTGACCAAGGGCTTTCTGAGCCTCATGCTCTGCCAGGGAGGAGGGGAAGCCGGGAGGCAGCAGAGACAGCACACCTGACCCAAACTGACCAAAGAGGTATTCCATACCACAGCACGTCATGCCCACTGTAGAAACTGGGGGCAGTTACCTGGAAGGGTTAGATCAGTGCTCTGGTCAGGCTGGTTATTGGTCGGTAGGTGGTGAGCGGCTGTATTCTCTTCCCTTGCTATATCCCTTATCATTATCATTATTGGTGGCAGCAGCAGTGGTTTGTGTTATACCTTAGTTACTGGGCTGCTCTTTTCTCAACCCGTGGAAGTTACATTCTTTCGATTCTCCTCCCCATCCCTCTGGGAGCAGGGGGGAGGAAAGGAGGGGAGTGAGAGGCTGCACAGCTGACTGAGCTTAAACCACAACAGGGAGGGAATGTAAAGCATTAATTAGCAAAGAAAACAACATTTCATGGTTATGAAAATTCAGAACAGAGTAAAAATGGCTACATTGCACGTAAAATATATCAAGTGAAATATGTATCTTTGTTTTCCACAGATCATCAGAAACTGCAGCCACTAGTAAAACGTCTTTTAAACACAATTGCTAATATCAGATACGTTTGAAAGTATTTCCTACCACCCTGTAGAAAACACCTCAAAACTCCTTCCAATACTTCGGAGTTCAGAACTGTTTGGGTTTGTGTGACTGGATGATTAGAGTTGTGCTGATGAACCTCCTCAGGGTTTTGGGAAGGAGGCAATGGCATTTTAAAATGGTACAGATTCTTTTTTTAAATGGACAAAAAAATATAGTAAGCCAAGCTTTCATCCACTTAAAAGTGTAGATAGCTGCTGGCAGAAGTGAAGGGAGGTCAGTAGAGACAGGCTGATTAGCTTTTACAGAGAAAATATGGGATTGTCAGCAGAATGTCTTAGACTGAAATAATCTAAATCAACCTGGTCAAGCATAGAGTTACTTGCTTAGATCTCAGAAACATCTTCAGCATGTTTCTGAACACAAATTCATTAGCTCAGCTTTTCAGTTCACCACCTCTATGTGGTTTCTTTGCATTGCTTCTGCATGTCTTTGAGACACAGCTTTCAACTATGCAGTGAAAACATTCATCTAGGATGGAGATCTGGGTTTGGTTTGGTGGCAGTTAGCTCAGCCTATGGATGCTTGAGTGCAAGGTGTGCTGCGTGAGACAAAATTCTCCTGTTCTGCATGTTGTATGAAGAAGTGTCTGCCTTTGTCTCTAGGATTACAGCAACTCCCATACCTGATATCACTGTAAATCCATATGCAACTGAAAAAGGTGATCCACTTCTCCTTTCCCACCTTGTTCCTGCCCATCCTAAAATATGGATGGGAGAGCTCATGCATCCAGACATGTAGATGGACAGGAAAAATAAGCCATCTGAGAGATAAGTTGTTTTTTTTAATGTGGGTTACTCTTTAGCCACACAAATTTCCCAACTTTCAAAATACTGATTCCAGCACAAGTGAGAAAACAGAAATGACATGGAGAGGGGGTGTGACCACTCACTGAAGCAGAAAGAGTGCTAACAGTGTAACCTTGGCTTGTGGGTTAAGTACATTAAATTGCTCCATGCTTATTGTGGACCACAAACCTGTATGTAGGCGCTTCTGACAAGTAGATAAAGCACAAAAGTTCATACTAGCTCTTACTCTCTTATAACTTCTTCAGACCCTCAAAAACTACAGGTTCCAACCTAAACAGGGGGAGTTTAGATTGGATATGAGGAAGAAATTCTTTACTGTGAGGGTGGTGAGGCACTGGAATGGGTTGCCCAGGGAAGTTGTGAATGCTCCACCGCTGGCGGTGTTCAAGGCCGGGTTGGACAGAGCCTTGGGTGACATGGTTTAGTGGGAGATGTCCCTGCCCATGGCAGGGGGTTGGAACTGGATGAGCTTAAGGTCCTTTCCAACCCTAACTATTCTATGATTCTACTAACCTCTCTACATCCAGAACAGACTGGGTGACTCAGGATGAGATATCGTTGAATAATACTGTGTCTCTCTAACACTGATCTGTGAATATAAAAGATATTCTGCAATCAATCCTTTAGAAACAGGCAATTAATACTCCAAAGGCTATAATTTATTCAGCTTCTGTCAACTTTGCCATCCAGATCGGAGGATGAAAGATAGGGGTTGCAAGGATCTGAGAAGGAAGCAGCTAACAAATCTTCACTGCAAGCTCAGCAGTGAGAAAGCTAGCATTAAACTGCTCATCAGTCTTAGAGGAGCTGCCTGGACAAGTGTAGTAATCATGCCATGCATGTCTCCAGGAACAGAAGAGGTGTGGACCTTGGCTGCACAACTAAGGCTAATGGAAGCCTACCTGCGGGTGTCTGCAAGCATGTCTATGACTGCATCTGGCACAGTCAGTGGAGTATTACAAGCAGATATCCAGGTAGGACTTGAAAGAGTTGTCTCAACATTGGTGTCTACCATTACCTGAGAGACCCCAAAATGCCACTTTCAGCTGCTGCTCCAAGAGGGTTTGATGTTTTCCTTGGTTTTGCAATCCAATTCATGTCTTGGATGCCCAGGGGTGATCAGGAGCTCCAGCCCTGGCTGGAGTCAGGCAAATGTTCTCTGTCCAGGCACCTGAAAATTAATAACACTCATCCCACTGGTGCCCTGCTCTGTCCTGAGTGGCTGCAAGCCTCAGGCTGCAGGTCGCCTCATTGCCACAGACTTCCCTGTTCTCAAATCCTGTAAGACTAAACCAATCTGACTCTTATCTGGAATTAAGAAGGGATGAGATTTCTCAGGAAAACCCATGATGCTGGATCCTCAAGCTTTTTTCTCTATAGCCCCATCACCCAGACTTCACTTTGCCTGCTCTTCCCTGCTCTTCATCACATCTTAAAACCAGTGTAGTCCTCACTTAGTGCAATATCTAAGGGAGGTACCACTGAGCTGAGATGTGAACTTTGCAAACTAAGATTTCCACCAGTATCAGTTTGCAGTGAAAGGTGGTGTCTAGGAAATGATTTATTACTGTTTCTTTCCAGCTCTGCATTCTCTGAAATGTCACCAAATTTCATCATTATTTCAAAATGTAAAGTCCCTTTCTTTCCACTTGTAAAGAGTCAGCACTGAACCAAACCTGTCATCACATGCCTGGCAATACTACTAATACAGGAAAAAAATGCAGTAAATGCTTCTTTGCCCCACATCTCTAACGCTCTATCAGTAAGAATTAAAGACCAATTTGTCTGAAGTAAGTTACAATTTAGAATGTCTTTTCCTATTCTACATTAAGGGTCTCATCTTCAAAGCAATCTGCACAAATCCCATTAACAGCAATAACAGAATTTGTACGAGTAACTCCCCAAACACCACTTTGAACATTAAGCCCTTTACTTAATTCAATATCAGATAAAAAATGATCTAAGGAAATGCGAAGTCTTGATATTCTGGTTTGTGTTTCACAATGGACTGGAGACTCTCACACGAAGAGACACATGCACACATATAGATACTGCAGCTTAACAATTGTAAATGGAAACAGAAAAGCTGATTCTTATTAAAGCAATTCAAAAGAAAAGGAATTAAAAAGAAAAAGCTCCCCGAAAGCAACTCCAAAATGCCTGTGCAATAGCAGCTCCACTCCCAGAAGATAAATAAAACCTTGAAACACATTTCTGAACATGTTGTATTGGGTTTCAGAGGAATCGTGGCAGAAAACAATATCCCTTACCACTGGTGCATCATTCCTCAGTTAGATTTCTGGCCCCTTTTCCAGTTCCCATCATTTCCTATTGCCTGTCCCACCCTCACTTCCAGCTTCTTTTAACTGAAAGGAAAGATTATCTTCACTAGATCTGGACCAGATGCCTCCATCACATGCATTCCAAGCTGTGGTCACTGCTGCATCTGTACCTCTTGGTGAGGACCTTCTTTAAGACCTGTGGGGACAATCTTTTCCTCCACCCACCTCATTATTACCAAATATTAGGGGTTGGATCAGTTTTTTTCTGCCTTCTCACAGCCATTATGTCCTCTTAAAGAAATCCAGATTTCAGCCAGAAAAGCCATGACCAAGGTGCCATCCCAACTGCCTTCCTAGGGACAGAGTGTTCCCAGCCACCTGAAAGAATGGAATGTTTTACATTGGCATTTGAGGTGTATTAGAGACCCTTGAGCAGGGAGAATGGGGAAAGATTCCCACTTTTTCACTGCCGTACTGTGTGCTGTGGGGGAGCATCCTAGTCTGCCTCAGGGATTAATGTGCTAAGAGAGGGCAACAGGACTTTCCCACTGGAAAGAGGTGTATGAATTTATTCCAAGTTCTTGGTGGAAGATATTCTTATTACTTACTGGAGATGCACATTCAGGTTTTATCCCTTAAAAGGATGATAGATGATACTTCAGGGCTTTAATTCAGCCTACAGAAGTCCTTTGATGCAGAGCATCCTCAGGTTGTTTCCCAGCTCTTCTTTTGTGCTTGCTTCTATTATCTTCACGAGAGAGCATGAAAATGAACTGCCAATGGCCTGGCACTCAGAAGCACAGCATTGAGCAGTTGTAATTGGGGACCTGCTGCGCTGAAGCCTTCCTTGTCTAGGTAAATTTCCAGTGTGGAGGCTGTAATGCAGAAAGCTGCCTTGGTAAAATGTAATTAAGGTCAAGCATACATTCAGGAGCTCAGCAGAGCTTGCAGGTTTCCTGCACAGAATCAAGATTAAAGTTTGGATGTTCAAGGGTCCTTCAAACTATGAAGAAAAGTGAACTTCAGAGTAATGATTGCATCTTGATGTGGTGATCAACCCAGCACACTGTTCCCTAGAGATATGTGTGATCTCACCTTAAACCAGTGAGAACAAGGTTCCTGACTGCTGCAGAGTCTCCAGGTCTCAGCAGCAAGTCCATGAAGGTGATAATAACACTTTCCTCCCTTTAAAAGGTCCTCACCTTTCCCTAGGTCTCATCACAAGAGACTGCAAATTGCCTTGGCAGGGAATATTTCCTGAGTATTCTGTGTGTGTGTGTAGGTTAATAGAGACAGGCTGTTCCTTCTATATGTCCAGCTGATACACATGGAAAGATAGAGTAGGCTCTCCTACATGTGGGCATATTTCACATCTGAAATAGCAGCAGCAAACCTCAGACTAAGCACACACCAACAGTAGCTGCTTTACATTTGACTTAGTTATGTCAGTCAGTTGGAAAATATCACAGAAATGGGGAGGTGCTGTGCGGGTAATGTAAACAGGAGGAACATAGTGATGTCCTTTACTCTTTTGCGAGGGGAAGGAGAGTCATACGTAACAGAGCAATCTGCAGATAAAGCAACAGGACTTTAACCTGTTAACTACAGCAATCCAAGTACGATAAAGCCCATCTACTCCTTTTAATAGCAAACAGCTCTTCCCTCGCTCACCAACTCACAGACAGGCATGGCTGGTTAAACCCTGCTGTTTCGTCCTCACAGCTTTGGATCTGACCTTCTTCAGACAGCATGAAGGTGGGTCACTGAGCCACTGAGCTGCCAGGACACAAGCTAGAAACTTGGTATTACAAAGATTTATTGCCAGAGGTGACTTATGCAGAGACACATGTGTTGTGGTTTAAGCCCAGCCATAACTCAGAACCATGCAGCCGTTTGCTCACTCCCTGCACTTCGTCCCCCTGCTCCCAGAGGGATGGGGAGGAGAATCGAAAGACTGTAACTCCCACGGGTTGAGAAAAGAGCAGCCCAGTAACTAACGTACAACACAAACCACTGCTGCTACCACCAAAAATGATAATGACAAGGGAAATAGCAAGGGAAGAGAATACAACCGCTCACCACCTACCGACCAATACCCAGCCTGACCCGAGCACTGATTGAACCCTTCCAGGTAACTGCCCCCAGTTTCTACAGTGGGCATGACGTGCTGTGGTATGGAATACCTCTTTGGTCAGTTTGGGTCAGGTGTGCTGTCTCTGCTGCTTCCCGGCTTCCCCTCCTCCCTGGCAGAGCATGAGGCTCAGAAAGTCCTTGGTCAGAGTACACATTACTGAGCAGCAACTGAAACCATCGGTGTTATCAGCACTGTGCTCAGACTGAAAGTCAAAACCACAGCCCTGCACCAGCTACTGAGAAGGAGAAAAATGACTGCTACTGCTGAAGCCAGGACAACATGCACAGTGATGGCAGCACTAGATATTGCAGGGAAGTTAACCAGTACCAACATCTGCTGTAACCTTCAGGTCATATGCTCTATCTCCCCAACTAAAGCCTCATGATGGAAATTATTATCACAGTTGCTTACGTGAAATCTAATCCATCTTAACTGTGATTTTTCTGGTTTTACTTTAATTGTTACAGCAATCAATAGTCATATTGAGCTGTTAAAAGTGAAATTGCCAAGCAAAACAACAGCTCAGTGGTTTTGCCTGGGAATATTGCAGTTCATCATCCAAATGCCATCACTTCTTTTTATATGCTGTAGAAGTGCTGGGGAATCGCTTGCTGCTGGAGGTCTTATTTTGACACCCATCCAAAGGTCAGGTTAAACAAATGCCAAATAGGAATAAGATTTATCTAATTGTTCCTGCCTTGAAGAGAGGAAGCAGTCAACACCTCAAGGTGTCCTGCAGCACGATATTTCTCTGCATTTAAGATTTTATGACTTCTTAGAGAAGACAGTGTAATTATAACTTCAGCTGAGATGCAGTTATAAAATCAACTTATGGTAATTGAGTACAGACACTATTGCAAGAGCTGCATCATTCTTAAGTAAATACTGTAGCAGGAGGGGACTTGGAGACTCATTAAACTTCACTGAAAGGTATGAATCTTGAAATTAGGAATGTAATAACAGTGCTGACAAAAAGTAGCAGTAACAGCAACAGTATGGTTATTAAAAACAGTAATTATTTGTATTGAAAGACTGTCTAAAAATGTTAGGAATGAAATATAACTACCTACTTTTTATTATTCATTCTGTACGCAGAAAAGAAAGATGGTGTTTCCTCAGAGACCTGAAAACCCAACTTCATTTTTGTAGGTGTTTTTCTGGGGTAACTGATTCCATGCTGGCGTTCATACTAGTGCTTACATGAGTGCTTGCTTGTGTCCACAGATCAAGCGAAGCATCTAGAAATTTTTCCCAAATGGATCGTGCATGAAAAACTGCAACACTGAAAATGAAGACATCTTCAAAACCTTGGCCTGTGATGTCAGAAGCAAGGCTGGTAGACCTTCTTTTCCCTGAGGAAATTCTGTACTTCAACTATATTTCATGCGCTGATCATTAATTTCAAGGAGCTCAGTTGAAATACTTTGCCAGCATATGACTAAAATAATTTTGTATTACATTCCTCAAAAATTAGCTCTTTGCAGAGGTCTGAATATGTTTCCCCTGAGCAGGGGTAGAAGTCTAAGAACCAGTGTCTGACCTCTGCATTACTTTTAAATGACTGTGTAATAAGCTGCAGGAAGATACATGGATTTATTTTCACCTCTGGATTCTGAAGAATATCATTAAACATTCAAGCTCTCACTCTTTCAGTTTTATGTCACCTTCAGACTTAGCTCAGAATTATTTCATTGTATAAATCCTTCCCATTCTTCCCATCACCTTTCAGTGAGGACTCCTGAGGTATAGCAAGTCATAAGTCAACACACATCACTATATTGGGCGGATGCTTTATTTCTAAGGCTGTTCGGACAGGTCACTTGTCTGACAATCTCCACTTTCATCCTTCCCAAAATGCTGGCTGTGGTTACAGCGTCATACTGAATAACACAGGAAAATTTCCATCCTAAGACTTTGTTGATACTGTAAAAAGAAATCTTTCCAGTGGTTTGATCCTTTTGTAAATCACCCTAAACCCATTTGCTTGCCCATGCTTGTATTTTTGCCTACTAAAGAAGAGCCAGTCTTGATGAACTAAGAGAAACAGTGGACCGTGGAACAAGTAATTTTGTTTCTCCCCTTTAGCTGCATCATTAAGACACATCTGAATGGGATTGATGGGGTAAAAAAAAGGAACCCAAGAGTCATCTGAGTTCTTGTTAGCTAATTCTGTAGACTGTGCTCACTTTCTCCCATGCACACATTAATGGATGCAATAGCGCTGTCTCAGAGCATGCACTAACCCCCTTTCATTTGGGCAGAGGGGATGGCTAAGGAGACCAGCAGCAAGTGCCCAGTAGCCAAGCAAGCCCAACAAATAGAAACTTTCTGAGTAGGGCTCATTGAGAGGTCTGAAAGGTAGAATAACTCACTTGCAACACTGGAATTTATGCTCAACACAGCCTGTAACTGCAGAGAAATGTTCTATGTGGTGCTCCTCAGGGGTTGGTATTAAGACTAACACTGTTTAACATCTTTGTCAGTGACAGGGACAGTGGGATCAAGTGCACACCAAGCTGCGTGGTGTGTTCAACACTGGAGGGAAGGGATGACATACAGAGGGACCAGAACAGGCTTGAGAGGTGGACTGTGTAAACCTCATGAACAAGGGCAAGGGCAAGGTCTTGCACTGGGATTGGGGCAATCCCAAGCACACAGGCTGGCCATACACTGGCATCTATGGAGGACTGAACACTAGGGAGGCTGTGTTGCACCTCCCTGGAGGCTTGGGGACCAAATGATGGTGAGACTGTGGTCCAGGCAGCTTGCATGCATTCATCAGGGCTGGGGTGTGGAGCATGTGGAGCACATAGATGTGGAGAAACACCTTTGCCTGGATTGCCTGGAAGTCATACCATTGTGCGTCTATTATGCTCTGAGGAATCCAACCACAGCTAATATCTATGCCCAACCATTTACACTGGCTACTGGCTCAGCTTCACCCTCTCTTTAGTACTGACCCAAATGAAGAGTTCACCTTTTCTAGATGTCCTCCAAAGGCACTGATTCGATTTGACCAACCTAAAGCTTTCTGCAAGTGCTTCCATCTAGGGACAAAAAGGGAGCCTCCAGTGATCCCTCTGTAAGTGTCTAACACTGCAAGAGATGAATCCAGACTGGCCTGTGCTAGAATATACGTGAGGTCACTCAAGATGGAGATAAGTTGGTATGTGCAGTTAAAGCCAAGCTGACAGCTTTCTCACCTTACCTCCTTAGGGATGAACCAAATCAAAACACAACCCTCACTTCCCAGCCAAACAAAAAACTACCCTGGAGACAGATACGATTTACTGTTACTTTATTAACAATGTGGCTTACAATTGCTTCAAGTAAAAAGGGGATTTATCTCATTTTGAATAAAAATTAAAATATAACTCTGAATATAGATTTTCATTTATTTACATTAAAACATATATACAGAATAGAATCTTACAGCAAACTAACAACATGCCCTTTGCCCTGTGAACTTTAAAAAGTAAAAACACCAGCATTGATTGATTTATATGTATATATATACACATACATATACACACACACATATATACATATATATATTTGTAACACACCAAAGGGATTATATACACAGAGTTTGAAGCAAATCTTCAGTACAACCCGGAATGCAAATCAGTTCAAAGGTTTCCAACGTGCATCACCACGAATGGACCATAACTGCTGGTTATGGGGAGCTAATTTCTGTTGTTCATAAGAGACAGAAGGGTGTAAGTGATTGACTTGTCCTACATGGTACATCATGTCCACGTTTGGTGGAACTGAAATTAGGAAATCTGATACATTAACTTATAAGCAGATATAAGGTCCATAATCTCCCATGAAACTGGAGCAACAACAAGCAGGTGGGGTGACTTAGGGATGATCATCTTCTTCCTGTCACATCAGAACACAGAGTGTTTTGTAGACCCACAACCTGAACTCAGAACAATGTCACTTTTCCTATGGGAGAGAGCTCAAGTTTTACCTGCTGACATTTCCTATGGAGGTCTGAAAGGTGCAAGAAGAGGGTCTTCAGCCCCTCCAAAGCAGAAAATGCACAGGAATTTGATACATGGAAGAGACTTATTTTCACTGCTATTCAGGCAAGTATAGACCCACCTGAGCTAAATCTCCGTATCTCCACCAGGAAAACAAAATATCAACCTTTCAGCACTGCATCTCTTAAAGTCTATTGCCAGCTTCTTTCCTTCACGTCATCTGGCCCCTCTCGGGAATCATGCCATCTTTCCTCTGAAAGAGACTCAAGAGAAACCTTCAGGAATGATTCTTATGGACCACAGCTGTCCATTCTGTTGCGAGAGGTCCTTCGCCACAAAGATAACTCAAGCCTGTAACTGCAACCTCCTTCCTTCCCTGAAAACCTCCCTCCCTTCTCCCACATCCTTGGCAGGCATCAAGACCAGGAATACCTGTGGGTAGGTAGCCACGCAGCAATTGACCTGCTGCATTTGGCTACGTGGGCTATGTGACCTATGCAGCAATAGCATCACTGGAAACACCTGTACCTCCACAGTGAGCTGTGGGGAACATCTACCTTTCAGGATGCACAGGCAGCTCCTTCACCAAGGTGTGAAGCAAGATCTCCATGTCTCACCTGATCTAACTACTTGTCAACAACCATCTCATCTGTAGTGAGATGATGGATAAGAATGTATTTTGCTGGTGCACTCGGTCATGGGCCATTACAGAGGCTGGAGTTTTACATTAGAAACATGAGACATTTTTCAAGGTAGGAATTAATATGAAAGACTAAAACAAGAGAAAGGCCATGAGAATTCAAAACTATGACCTGTGTTGGTTTTGTGCTGTTCGCATGTCATCTTCTACAAGAGAATTCCAGTGCATGGCACCAAATCAATGCAAAACCACTCTCCTTCTGCAGCACAGCTGACATTTAAATGACTACTGGGCTGTAAAACTCTCATCTTTGATGACTGGCTCATATTCTAAATGCAGCCATTAAGTTCATTTGCACTTCTTGCTGGACTATTGTACCAAAGAATAAATGAGAATATTAAATGCTTCTGCTCTTTTATTGGGATTTCATGAGCACCTAAGGACACGAGCCCTCTCTTGTTAAGTCTGGCACATTTCAGCTGGATTTCTGCCTGCTAGGAGAAGGAACCTGTCAGGGCCTATCCACTAACCCCAGTTACTGCTGGATCCAATCCTGAGTAAGAGATTCCTTTAGTTCTGGGTCAGCTGATGTGATGAAGGATATTACTGAGGGGAAAATATACATGTAAACCCATTTTGAAAGAGTTTTTACATAAATACACTGTATAAAGCATCTCCAAAACTCCCATGATTGGGGGTTGGTGTATTTGTTGAGTGTATCTGAGTTAAAAAAATCTACAGGCACAAGAAAAGAACTAAATCATAATGCTTATGATGTTGCAGATCACAGAAAATATTTCCTGGAGTAAAGAATCAGCTTTGTAATCCCAAGCAATGAAAAATACAGTGTTGACATAGCACCAAAATGGAGCCCTTGAGACTATATTTATCCACATATAATAAAGCTGGTTTTAATGGAATTCAGTTGCAGCATGTTATTCTCTTTTGGCACTTGAATTTGGAAACTGAAAGACAAGTCTGAGTTCATCGATTTCCAGACACACTGCACCAGAGAAGCAAAAAGTATCTGAAGTGCCCTGATGGTACTGAGCTTGTAAAACATTGTGATGGCACTGCAGCTTCGCCAAATACAACTCTGTGCCCTGAAAAGAGCAAAGGAGGCTTTCTACATGACCAAATGTTGATTATAGCAGCCCAACAGTGACTGGTTTGCCTTCAAAGAGCTGAGATGGTGTTTGCTCCACAGCACAGGACTGGGGACTGCAAAATGTTGAAGGTTAAAGCCAAGGAATAGTGAATTCCCAGTTTAAGGGATATTAGATGTTTACCCAGAGTGAAATACTGATGGTATTTAGGTGTTCAACTTAGTGAGGAACTTTGTGAATCCTACCAGACATTTCAATACCTCTGGCAGTGTGGGTCAGGCCATCTCAGCTAGGACATGCATCAGTTAGATGCTTCACCCAGGACAGGGTGTGGAACAATCTACTGACTCCAGTGGTCACTGAGGGCACATTGCATTTCTAGGAGGTGTTCTGCACCCTGCAGGACCAAACTATCAAGAGCTATTGCATATGAAATTCTTCTCAGAGCTGAGAGGTCATCACACCTCTGACAGGTAGAAAAAAGCAGGGTTTGGTGATCCTGGTGCTGAAAACAAAATAGGAGTATGGGCGGGAGCTGTGTTTTCAAGCTGGAAGAGGAAGAAGAGCTCTGAAGCCAAAATACAACTTTTTTCTTACAGGTGGGAGAGAAGCATCCATGACAGCAGGAGGAAGGCAGGACAACCACACAGTGAAACATGGACATTCCTCTAAGTTAATGCTTTAACCCAATTTCAGAGACTGGCACTGTGGGCTTGCAGAGTGGGAATTGTCTGATTCTGTCAAGGTAAGTGCTGAGGGGTTTGGGAAGCAAGCAGGGACTTGCGCATAGATCTGTTCAACCTAACTGAGAGCAAGCTCAAAAGGAGCAGATGAAGATGGGCAAGTACCATACACTGCAACACCCTCTTTCTGCTCCAGAAATGCCCGTCCTTGGCCCTATGCCTGAACAGAGGCCAGTAACAGCTGCCTGCATACTTTTGTGGGAGCAAAGTGGTCCCTATTTATGTGCTGAAGTTCAGCATCCAACAGCCCAAAAGCAACATCAAGGCTGTTCCTCACTCAGCCTTTTGTAATGGTCTTGGATAACCATGACTTCAGCACTTCACAGTGGTCACCTTTTGTAGCTGATAACAACAGACTTCAGGCTTGGATGCCAAATTCAGAACAGGGGTGGGGAGAAGAAGTGGCATCACCAATGTCATTGGTGTATATGAAGTTGCACCAGCTCTCAATTTAACTTAAGACCAAAAAAACCTTCCAGTGGCTTATATTTCTACATTGCAAAGTAAAGTGACATTTACCCTAGCAAGATCAGATTTCCACCATCTCCTTTGAAGCACATTACTCCAAAGCCTTTCTAGTGTTCCAAAACTGAAATGAAGTCCAGGCAAGAGTAAATAGTTCCTTCTGATCTCTGTTCAAGCTGTAAGTGGCAATTCAAGCATACCATCCATTTTCCACTTGCTTAAGAAATTGTCTAAGAAGTTCAGCTCCAGCTTTTCTGGAAGGCATTCAGTGCAACAGAAGACAGGAGCCCAGTCCCCTATTTCTTCCCAACCTGCAGACTAAAAGAAATAATAAAGCATTTACCACCCAAGGCAATTTTAGGATAAAGATTTCAGTTTATCATCTTCTTCTCTGAAAGAACAGAGAGTGACAAATGAGACCAAACTGGAGAACAACAAATTCCAAGACAAATGGTGAGGAGAGAGAAACCTGAGAAAATAAAAGAGCAGGTGTAAGGTAAAATTAAAACTCTTTTTTTGTTGTTTAATAGGTGAGTTTTAAATATGATTTAACTTCCCTGAACAAACAGTAAAGATTCCCATGTGCTGGGGTCTATGCTTCAACCATCCTTTGCTGGGCCACCATCAGAGTTGGCTGCTCTCAGAGTCTGCGGCTGTCTGCTCCTTGGCCGTACCTCCATGAGTAGTTAGCTGCCATAAGAGTATCTACAGGTACAAGGTTGATGAAGAAAACAATGATGGTTTTGTCCCAGGAAGTGTTAAATGTCTCTGACAAATCCTAGAGGCCAGAAACTCCAAGTACATCAGAGCAGCAAAGGACACTCAGAAGAAGGTGGATGTGGCAAGTAAAGCATCAGCGCTGGAATGCTGGTTAGCAAACAGCCATTCTGCTTCACTTCCCTGAAATATCCTCATACGCCAGTTCTCCTGACAGAAGTCTTTTTGGGAGGTATCTCCTGCTGACAGGTGTCGTACCAGCCATAGGAAGGACTGGGCTGAAGCAAGAAGGAACTGTGCTCTCATTTTGCTGGGCACAATCCTTTTGTCTTCAGAGACGAAAAAGAAGCAACATCTTTAGGGGACCCTAAGAGAGTTCCAAAGGACTTGTCAAACCAGTTGCATGGACACGGTCCACTGCTACCATCAGTCTAAAACCCAGTGTTTGAATGTCTGTACCACTACTGAAAACTTTAGGATTTCTGAGAAACAAAAGAAAACCATCGAGTGCAGAGGTGACTACTTTTCTGTACAGCTGCTTCAAACTCCAACAGCATCTTCAGTACAAAACATCAGGAACAGATTCAGTCCGTTGATCTCTCATGTTGGGAAGTTTCTGAAGAAATCACAGGAGTTGGCAGGATCTGGCCCAGCCTGCAGCACTTCTGCCCATCACATTCCCCAGTGGAAAAATAAGGAGACTCACTGAAAAACTAGAAATACCCAGTGATGCATGGCAAATGGAGTCAGTACTTCCTGCCTAACACATGCTCTAGGAAGGATTCAGATGAAATCCAGCATATTTGTTTCTGAGGCTTCCCCCCTTTAATCCCAAGAAATTAAGAAGGAAACTGATGAAGGAGAAAGCAGCAGCTATAGCCTAGTGTTAGTCAACAGGTTCTTCTGAGCACACAGCAGGATCATCTGATCCAAGTCTGTCGTCACCATATTGCATGTGCTTGAGGTGGGAGCCTCTGGCCATAAGGAGCGTCTTCAGATTTAGAGCTAGAAATGTGATTTCTTTTTTAAGAGGTCTTCACTGAGTGAGCTTTGGCATTGCAGCATCAGAACAGAGCTGTGTACAATTTCCAAGCTGAGTTTCCTGAGGCCAGGGAACAAGAGTCTGTTTACAGTTTGAGAACAACAAAAGTCTGCCAAAATCAGTGGTGTCTTATAAAATCAGGCTGAAACTCAGCACAAACCATCCAATTAACTTCTGAGGAAGGGATTCACCTCCACCTTAAAGTTGGAGCAAAATTCAGACTTGGTTCCAGTTTGGTTCTTGCTTCTGGGAGAATTTTACATCACTGTGATGCCACCAATCTCTGCTGGGCTACAGCAACTTCAGGATCGACACATGGGACTATCAGTGTCATATACCCCTGCAAAGAAGTTATGAAATACTTCTCCCATATACAGAGCTGAGGCAAACTCAAGGTGCCCAACCCATTTATTCACCCTCTTTGGTGCTTACTCTGCTCGGCATAAAGCAAGTCGCCTGTTTTGCTATCCAGAGTAGCACTTGGGACAATCTGGGGGCTTTATATAGACTGTGCTGGGCTGGATCCTCAGCTTGTCTGAAGCACCATGGTGTACACAGCCTGAAAAAGATCGATGCTTTTTATTCCCACCTAGCAACCAGGCTCACGAAGGTGCAAATGAAACCAGCATTCACTCAGTCTCATCATAAAATCTGAATAGCCTTTTCTTTCACACCCTATGGAGCTGAAAGTCACATCTTTCAAGCAACTTGGATTTAAGAGGATGGGCTTGACTATGGAAGCTTCCATGCATATTCCTGTACAAGAATGCAGTACTGTACAGATCCCATCACAGAGGCATTCAGCTTATTGAGCACAGCCAGCGTGGCTCAGGATGCTATGTGCGCTAGGTTTTGTTGCACCCTTGTCAGTTCACTGCAGCTTTGTCTGGACCATACAAAGACCATGGGTCATGTCCTCTTTGATAAATCACTCAGCAATAACAAACAGCATGTGACTGGTAAAACTCTTTTTCCTTTTGTAAGACTGGAGAGGCAGGAGGAAAAAAGGCCATTGATCACTAAGATCAAATCTGCAGTAAGACCCAGGTAATGCTACAAATGATCACTTGCGTTTCAGTATGAAAGAAGTGCGTCAGTGTTGGCTAAAAGAAATGTTCATGTCCAGAAATTGGCAAACTATCATCATCTGGAAATGTCTGACCCTTCTCCTTGGGAATGCATCTGGCGCTGGTAGTTTTGTTTTAATGAATGACAAACCATTTGATCCGTGCTGGCCTTGCACCACTGTGTGATGGGTTGGCGAGGCTCTTGAGGAGAGATGTCAGTAGTCTTTTAGTGTGCTTTACAAGTACAGAAAAATTAGTTCAATTTGTTGCTAGTTTTCTCTTGTACATTATTGAGGTTTTTCTTCCTTACAGATTAATTCCCAGTGTTTCCAATTCCACATGTTCTTGGGAAAGAAAAAGGGGAAAAAAACCAACCTTGAACAAGTTGAAATGTTAAAAACGAGAGGGAACAAGAAGGAGAACTGAAAAAAACGGGGAAGTGCAGTCAGTTGGCGTATTGTGCATAGAAAGCAACTTTTACTCGCTCGATCTGGTGACACAGTTTGATGGCTGGACCAAGCTTCAGCTCCATGCATTCCTGCACCGTGGGCAGTGTCAGCAACAGAAGGGCTTGGCCATCAATGTCCTGGGGAAGAAAAATACAGGGAAAATGGTTTTATTTGTGGACTCTGGAGGGCAGAAAGCATAAGCAAGAAGGCAAGTTTGCCCCCAGAATTAAAGGCAGCTTTGTCCTCTGACTTTTTCTCCTGTTTTGATGCTGCTCTCATCTAGTTTCTCTGGAATATCTCATGCTTTTTCAGAAGTTGCCTACCATGTCTCCATAGGCTCACAGTTTGGCAAAAGCCTCACAGCTGCTGAAATGCAGGATCAGCTCCTAAAGAAACTGCAGTGTCCTCAGAGGTCTGATTAGTCCCTTTTTATGAGTGAGGAACCGAAACAGGGCAGACTACGAGATACAGGAGGGAGCTGAATGGGAAAACTAATGCTGGTCTCTGCCAAGTCAAATGCTTCCACCACATCTTTTGGCCCATAATTTGCTCAGCACAGGTTTATGTCTGCCTTGCTCCATGCCATGTTCCCTGGTCCACCCAGGACCTGCCTTACTCCACTTGAGCTGCTGAATAACAGAGACAGAGGGTCCTGGTCCACCCAGGCCTCCTGAAATCTCTAATGTCCCAGAAGCACAGAATGGTGTAGGCTGGGATGGACATCTGGAGGTCACATCCTTCCCTCAGGCATGTTTATACACCAAACTCCATGAACTAGCACCCAGACAAAAGCAATTTTATTAGGGATTTCTGTTGGTTTTATGATCCTCCTCTTAATTAAGAGCTCAAGCCTCTTTATTCTTTAATGGACTGAGAAGCAGACAAGCAGGCCACAAAACTGCTTTCTACCCCTTAGGGAGGATCAAAATCTAAGGCAACATAAACTCCCCATGACAGCCCTGATTAGGTAGCATTAAGCACAAGGAGGATTTGGACACCTTATGTACGCTTTGATCAGGACTGTCCATGGCTCAGGTTCTCCCTCCACTAAATCCTGATGGCATGGCGCATTACACCAAAGGCTTCTTGAAAATCGTAAGGAAAAGCTCCAGTCATCTGTGTTCGATTAAAGTCCCCATAAAACTCTTTGGCAAAGGAGAGACAGGGTTGGCTTTCAGGCCCTGAAGTTACTCGAGGCTGATTAACAAATGGTTGGAGCTTGATGTGACCCAGAGACTACAGCATCTCACTATGGAGTGTTTCAGCCTTGCTCTAGACTTCAACTTCTCCCAGCTTAAGCAGCTTTACTCAAGTACAGAGTTACTCATGGTGAGGAATCAAAGGTAGTTCGATGTGCAGCTTGCCATACCACAGACTGCCATAGGCTATGGCCTAATTAAGCACTCTTGCTTCATTCTAACTATTGATTTCTTAGCAGTGCCCTTTACTTTCAGCAGTGGCTGCTACTCATTAACCAAAGAATGGCTGTTTCTATATAAATTTTACATGTTCACACTGATTCAAGACGAAGAACATTGGCTCCTGCTCCTGCAAACCTATCTGCTTACTGGGGAGATGCCTGGCATCTCCTAGGTCATCCAAGGGCCTGATTGATAGACTTTCAGAGGGATGTAGATGGGAAGCAGGCATCTACATCCTCAGATTATTTAGGTGTTGGTGACAAAATTCAGGCAGCCAGTTGCGGATTCAAGAAGAAGTTTCCTGCTGCCCATGCTGATGTTTCTAAAGAAGGTGGAATCTATGTGGACAGGAGAGACAGCTTGCTATGTACCAGATACCCACTAACTGCTTCTACACCGAGATGTCCACATGTGACACCAGGATGGCACTATGGAACTTGGCATGAACATGAAAGATCTAAACCTCCAGCTTTTCACAAGGAATCAAGCTACAGGGTTTCTGGTCTCTCTGAGTATCTGGCAAGGCTCCGACTCAAGCTTCTAAGGGTTTCCATGCCTTGCCAACTTGGCCTGATGGGATCTAAAGTCTGCTCAGAATCTCTTTGTCAAAGCCCCAAGCCCAGCTACCAAGGTGGTACATGCTGTTCTGTTTTTGTGATGTGAATAGACACCACAGACACAAAGAGGTGAGTTATAAAGACTTCTACCTGCTCCTGAAATATTTTGGCAAGGGGTGCACAGTCAGTCAGTTTAATAAACCTCACGACATCAGTCACAGTCCACTCCAATGGATTACTGTCCAGGATGAGCTTCTCTTCCTCTTCTTGTTTAATCTCCTATAAAGAAAATCAAAACGCCTTATAAAGAAAACTACTTTGTGTGGAGAACCAGGGCAAGGGTGCCCTCCTCAGATGAGGAAGGCTTGGCACTGAAGATTGATTTAGGAAGAATACTGCTATTGGGAGTGAAAGCCTATGGACATACTCACTTCCTTGACTTGAGTGCACTTCTCTGCCTCACTGTAGGAATGGGGCTGTGGCCTCCGGCTCCGTCGGGCTCTCTCCATGGGAGGAGGTCTGTCTGACTCAGTACTGCTCCTCAAGGTGACTGCTCGCCTGGGCCTGGTGGAGGGGACCTCAGCAGAGGAGGTATCAGTCTGGTCATCCCGGAGCTCTGAGCTGGTTTCCTCGCTTCCTGTCTCATCCTCTATCACATCCGGCTCATCATCTTCACTCTCCTGCACAAGAACCATCACAGAAACAGGATCCAGCCTCAGAGATTGATGCAGCAGCAAATCAAAAGGCACTATGTCAAACTGCATGTCTGTCCCCATGCTAGTCCAGGGTAACATTTATTTTAACTGAATTATCTTATTTTCATTGCAGTGCTAAGTAGATTAGCCCTCAATTTAGATCTGCAGGATTAAAAAAAAGCATGACGGGCAAATCATTCATCTGTTTGTAACAAAAGGTCAACGGCAATAACTCATCTGACATCAACTGTTCCTACATTGGGCTGGTATCCCAAACTGTGGCACTGAAGATGCGCATGAAAAGGGGAAATGGAAAATAGAAAAAAGGATAAAATGAAACTCAGGATGCTTGAGATCATATAAAATCAGAAATAAGCTTGAATTTAAACCTTCACCTTGCTTCAAGTGTCATGGGTGTCACTGGTATTGAAAGGCAAGAAATTTGGGTGCCTTTTAAAAATATCTAAGATGTACAAGTGCATATTTGTCCTTGATTCCTTAGCTAGCATTTCTGTGCAGAGGATTTCACCTGGATTTCCCTACTTTCAGTCCAACACTTAACTGTTGAAGGTTAAGCACAAATTTAAACCTAAGGGATATTGTACTAGATTCTTGTTATTTCTGTCACACAGAGCCTGCAAGCACACACTAACTGATGGAAACTGTGCATTTGAACTTGGTATATATATATCTGATTTTTTATATATATATATATACACACACATATAATATATATATTATATATACATACAATTTATATAATTTTAATATATATATACATATAATTGCTCAAATGGCTTCAACAGCTTAGCTCTAATTGAAGTGTAAGCATGCATCCAAGCCATATCCTTATGTCTTCAGTGAAAAAGCAAATGTAGACAAAGTAATTTTGGCTGAAAGGTTGAAAAACTTGGCTAATGGTTGATTTAGGCTTAACATGAGTTAAAAATCTTTTGAAGCAGATATAATCTAAGGAAATCAAGCAGAACTACACCTAAATGAGGATCAAGTCTTGAAGATGCAAGCAATCAACTGAAAACTAACTAAAATATTCCCCTCCAGCTGAAGTAGAGGGAGTTTAAGTAAATCAGTTGTATTTCACATTGCACAAAGCAGCAATCACTGGCACTCAGCTGAGGAAGCGAAACCACACATAAACGTTGTCATTACTATCATGGGAAAATCACCCAGGAACTGTCCACATAGAACTAGGTCTGCTCCAGGGTGTATTTGGACACAAAACGCTGCTGAAGCTAGGACATACCACACAGCGTACTGGAAAGGCTGAGGCCTCGATTACTATGTATTTGGGACACAAACTACTTGCTTGTGCTCTAAAGCTTCTCAAACATTTACCGGTTGATGTTGTGAGCCAAAAATACCATGAATGGTTAATGAAAAAAAATAACAGCCCTTGAAATCACAATGAGTTATTATTATTTATTGTAATTCTTACAGATCTTGGACATAGATCACAGACCTTCACTCTGCCAGATACTGTGCACAGCACAGGCTCATCTGCCTGCCTACAGGCTTACAAGGAAGCAAAAGAAAACAAAGATATAATATTAGGCAGCATGTTAACTGGTGAGCCTTACGAAGGTAGGAGCAAAGCCTCTAATTGCTAACTCTAGCATGGACAAGGGTAAAAGTCCTCCAAGTGTCCCAATAGAACCAGTCTGGCCTTAGGAGAACAGAATAGCAAGGAGGGATTCAAATGTGAATTGGAAGTGTTAAGGTTTGCTAAGAAGCCCCCCAAAAGCAAGATGCAGATGGGGAGACAAAAAAGCTCTAAGGGTCCATTGTTGATTTATCCCAGTGCAATACTTACTTCTGCAGAGCCTGCAGCATTCAAATCAACAGTGGACGACCTCCTTTTCTTCTGCACAAAGATGGATTTCCGCCTTTTCCTGCGTCTGGCTGGCTTGACGTGTCCACTTTTCATGCTGTTATTTTCCCCAATTGGTGGCTTAACGATTCTTTTCCTCTTCCCATAGTAATAAGCTGGTGAGATGAAGAACAATACCCATTAAAAACTTTAATACCAACAGAAGGAAACTTCAGATTGCTTCTTGCTACTGATTCAGTACTGCACTTCTAGGAGCACTTTCACAAGGAACTTTAAAAGACACTGGTTTGGAAAAAATGTCCAGTTTAAATATGCCATCTTGGACTAGCACAGAGAGCTACAGCTCTTGTGCGTACAGATTTATCGATGATGAGTTGGTCTGAATTTAACAATAGGTACTTAGGCAAAGCTCCACTAAGCCGAGCAGTGATTAGGAGGGAGAGAGGCCAACACACTTCAGATATGATTCAATGAACTTCTACATGAGTTATGTGCTACATACACTTGCAGTTGCTAATGTTTTCAGCAGAGAGTGGATCATAATAGCTTCTTGCAACTTTTGCAGAAGAAAGACAGCACTTACACGATTTTCTTGACCTGTTTTGGAATCAATAATACCAGTAACATTGACAACAAAACCTGCTGAACACACGCCTAACTTCAGCCTTCCTGAATAGGCAGGAATATTTTTAAATATCACAAACCCTTAGAAGAGAGAGTCAGTGCTCCCAAATCTCTTCCAGCACCTCAGCATCATGATACTGGCTTGTGCTGCTGTGTATACCCGAAACTATTCACTCAGTAGGACAGGATTCATCTCACCTAACAAAGCTGTCTCAGATGTAGTTTAAATCTCAGCTGCTGCTTCCTTTTATGTGCTTCTTATATTAACTTCACATGTGAAGGAAAGGCAAAACTTCCCAGAACAATTACTTTCAAACAGATATATTAGGATGAAGTGAGATGGAGATGCCTATTTCTCTGCACAGAGTATTAAGAGAGCTTATGGTGGCCTGGTCAGGATTAAGTAACTGCTCTTAGATGAGATGAATCCTACTCAGTATCAATGTTATGACACAAACCCTGTTCTCCATCACTGGTGCACAGTCTTCCACTGCTCTAACTCCCAGGTAGCAATGAGATGCATTTTGGCCAGTACTCACTGTACTTGGTTTTAGTATGAATGGAGCAGTTCTCTGGGCAGACTTCAGCCACCAGGACAGGACTGAACAAGTTGGGGCAGCACTCCAGCTTTGCACAGACTCTTCTGCAGAAATCTGCCACCTGATCCGATGTCCTCACAATCTTAACAGTCGCCCTGTATGTCTTCCCTCTGTACCTAGAAAAAAGTACAAGACAACCCCATGTCACCAACCAAGACACGTCCTTCAATGCTCCTCTATTAGGGAAATACCTTTCCTAATGACTTTCGGAGTGCTTCCCTTAGGAAGGCAGGATAGGTCCAATTTGTTTACTGGCTCCATTTCAGACAGACTCGAGGAAGGAAAGGCAGGGTGAAATGAATCAGATGTGTGGACATGATTTGTTAAGGAATGCATATGCAGACTGAATGTATCTGTAGATGGGGTGGAAAAAAAATACAGCAGGCTTGGTGAGGACACTACGCAGGACAGCAAGTCCATACTAAGAAAGGATGCTGAGTTTTAGGGAGAGAGATGTAGTCTCTCTTCATACACTAACCTGTGATGAGAAGCTTATATGCCTTGCAGAGCTTTCTGGTCACCACCCTGTGGGCAGGCTGCACCTGGAGACTCTTTCTATTTCTATAAGCCCCCAGTACACCTCTGGTCTTCTCCATTGCCATCTTTCTTGAGGCAGCTTTCATTTCACATTCCAGCTCACAAGAAGCCCCCAGTTTCATTGTGCCAACTGAGGTTAATGGAATACATACAATGTGAAGAAGTATCTGAGTGAAACTGCACTGTCTGCCATACCAGGACCAGACGACCTCACCAGTACGAGACATGGGTAATACAAAACCTGAGGAACTAACCAGGAGTCTCAAGTTGTTTAACATGGCTGCAGCAACAGGCCCTAAAAACTGATTCCTACAGGGAGTGCTCAGAGCAGAAACCTGCAATGAAACATTTGCCTTAAATTTGTTATCCATGTGCTACTAAAACATTTATTTCACTGTTTTATATGAAGTGTTTCTGAGCAATAAATGGCTAAGAAAGATACAGTTACATCCCTGCTGGAATATGTTGTAGATGTGAACTCTGAAAAACCAATTATCCCTATAATTCATTAAACAGCAGCACTGAGCTATTGTAAACAGTGAGATAAGGCTGTTAAAACATCTCTTACACATCCTAGGGAACATAACACAAGAGGCAATCATGCAAGAGCCTGGTACTAAGGCATTATAAATGTGCTTAGGTGAGAGAAAAGTAACAGGCACAAAAGAGGAAGAGACAGTGGATGAAAGATTACTGGATGGGAGGCAATGAAAGAAAAAGATTCTTTCAGGACAGTTGTCAGGAAAAATGAGACAAAACATTTGCAAGTGTATTAAGACTCCCATTTCAGTATATGCCCAGACCCTATTCCCTCTCTGGAAGTTTAAATGACTTGCACAAAGCAACTGAGAAACCACTTTTTGCTGCTTTCCCTCCCAAAAGCTCTTTCCTGGTGTTCAGAAAAAGGGTTTCAAACTGTGGTATATGAAGTGCTATGAAGAGGTATCCAAATGAAACTTGGGTCTGACGAAGAGCCTAGATCAATCATTCTCAAGTCACAAAAGACTTGATTCAAACTGTCACCTTGACACAAAACTCTTTCATAACCTAAACCAGCATTTCTGCAGGGCACCAGCTCAAATAGTCCATTTGGTGCACCACCAAGGACTCCAGGTCATGGAGACAATGCTGGATTCATTCATCCGAATGAAAGAGTGACTTAATAAGCCAACACTTCATGCACCCCAACAGACCTGGACAGATGATGTAAAATGGAGAAAGTGCTCCTTCCAGGTACAGAGCACTGCTATCCCAGCTTCCCTATGAAATAACTGCATAGGCAAGATAGCTAAAGAGGGTTTGGCAATATACCTAATACCAAAAGAACAAATTCCATGGGCATTTAAATACATACTTATAAACATTTTATATTTCTTTTCAGTGTGTTTGAAGAGACTCCTGCCCTTATTACTTCTCCAGGAGCCATTAAGTTTAATGACAGCTAGATCATTAGATCGATAAGTCTGACTCCTCTGACAGGCTGGTAACACACTGAAACAAAGAGTTTCAGTGTGTTACCCTCACCTGAACCCCAACAACCCTTTGGTTGGACTAAAGCATCATTTCCAGAAAAGCACTAGCCTTCCCTTGAGGGTTTCCACACAGGAAGAATCTTGGCAGCAGGAGCACCTGTACCTCTGCCTCATGAGCCTGTGCCTCATTTTATGCCTGGATGTGTCTGGATTTAAGTTACATTTATTTGTCCTTGTTCTGACTTTCACCACCAGGATGAAAAGACCGCATCTGGTTTTGTTTCCCTGCAAAAGTGCTGTAATCAAATCTCCTCTTGATCTTCTTTCCTATAAGCTAAGGAAGCTGCCTGATGGGTATTATTCAAGGATGGCTGACTTTTTCTGTGTGCTTCCTATTGTGCTGGCTGCTCAGAAAGGACCCATTGAACTAAAGTGCCTGGTGAAAGAAAAAGATGAAATGAGGAAAATGAATAAGTGACTGATTTCAGTCTGGTCTGAATGTAACACACATAGTAATTAACAGAATGGAATGTCAAAACCGGGGATCAACATGACTGTAGCAAGCAGTCTCAATAAACCAAGGTGTTAGTACTGGCTGCAGTACTGTTTTTCACATGGTTTTAGCCTTGGCAGCACCTCTTTCAGCAATAAACCAGGTTCTAGTAATATTTTCCGTATTCCTCACATACTAAAGATTTTTCATACAAACACCACCAAATGTAATCTGAGCTGTTCTAGGACAGCCATGAGGCAAGAGCTCCTTTGGATATAATCAGAAAACCCTATTCCATTAACACCACTCAAAGAATTACCAATTACTGACACTCCTATTGATGTTTTCTATCTTCCCAACCATTTGTAAGCATTCACAGCATGGCAGCGTAACATTTCCAGTCTTCTTACAAATCACTGTTCTTTTAAAAAGGATTTTCCAGCTGAAGCAAAAGAAAACTTTCTTTCCTCTCCCCTTCCTTCCCCTCAGATCCCCCAAACTGAAGAAACCCTTACGGCTGAAACTATTTCCATGAGAAACATATTCAGAATACTGCTGATCCATGAGCAACAATATTAAGTTAATAGTACTTTGCTGGCAATATCATTCTTCTGTTGAAGCTCCCTTTGGTGATAAAAGAGATTGTGAGAACAAAATGCCTTCTAGGAAGGCTCTATTTAGGGACTGCGTGATGACAGCATAAAATCTTGTGCTGAAGACACTTCAAACAGCCAGAACATTGGGACTACCCTCATTTGCAAAAGTCTCCTCATAAGGATACAGCCCACAGTTCTGACAATCTTTAAGATTATTTTGAGCTCAGTAGCTAAAAAGCCTGAATTTCCTTTTGGGGAACCAAGAACTCCTATCTATTCTTGAACACGAAATTTCCAGTTTGTCTTATCAGCCTGAAGTCTGCCAAACATAAGAACTTATCTTCCTCCAAGTCATCCAGGGACATTCGGCACTCCTGAAGACAGGATTCAGAAAGAGACCTAGAATTGTTCTGGTTGTAAGGATGAGCCTCCTGCTGATTATAGAAAGAAAGGGTTTAAGTCATTCCACAAGGCTGTAATGACTTCTATCCCCAGTATTTGGCACACAAGACCACCAGTCCACACTACTTCATCCTTGCAGTGCCTCAAAGAGTACGTGACAGAGCTGATGTGGAAGAAAAACCAGATCAAACAAGCTGTAGCTTTGTACTGACCTTTGAGGAGCACCATTAATAACTGGCTGCCACCTGGACTTCCTATCATTTGGGTTCAGTTGTCCAGTCAAGTTTTCCATCACCACACATGTTCAATCCACATCTCCACAGCTTGGTTATAAGGACTTATGGGAGACTGTGTCAAAAGCCTTGCCAAAGTCAACATAAATAACTTCCACAGTTTCTCCTTCAACCACCAAACCAGTTATCACAGCTAACAGCAGGCACAACTTCCCCTCCATAAATCCATGCTGATTCTTGCCAGTCACCTATTGGTCCTGCATGTTCCTGGAAATGTCTTCCAGGAGGATATGCCTAATAAACTTTCCAGGAATGTTAGGCTGACAGCTTGTAGTAACTTGGATTCTCCTTTCCCTTCTTGAGATGGAGGTCTGATTTTTGCCTTTTTCCAGACACCAGGAAACTTCCCTGATTATCAACAACTTTCAAACATGACAGTGAGCGGCCTTGCAACGACACTGGGAGGCAGAGCTGGCTGCATCCCATCTGGTTCCACACTTGTCATATACAGTTTGCTTATAGTGCGTGTCGTTTCTTTTCCATTTACTGTGGGTAACACTCCACTCCGTCAAACAGTAACAGGACCTCGGAGGCCTGAGAGCAACTGTTGATAGCAAAGAACATTTTGAACACCTCAGCATCATCTATCATAAGTTAAAGGCTTCTAAAGCATCCACAGTGAACAGACTTTCTTTGATATGCAGCCTCATAAATAAGCAATAGTGTCTATGATGGGGTGGCAAACAGCCCTAGAGTTCAGCTACTTGACTTAGGCAACTCAAGATTCAATTTAATGAAGGAGTGCAGGAATACTCATCTTTCTTAATTTGATCAAATGGGCTTTATACAAGACCCAGGAGGTAACTCTCTGTACACACCAGTCCTATCATGTCCAGAGTCCTGCAAAATGCATAAGTTCAAACAGCCCCACTTACAGCCCTTAGAAACTAAAATCCTTAATAAAATCCCTCAGGCATTTTATGTAAAATTGGGAAGCAAAATCTAGATGTAGGCACTTAAAGCATCAAAACTATAATGATTGAATGCCTACAGCTGCGGTTGGCCCTCATGAGAATTCAGAGAATCAGGCCTGACATTTCTAACGCATCATCACCAATAAATCAGGTTAGACTATTTTCACAGAGCACCAGCAGCACTGATGGGAAGCGACTGCCATCACACATTGCAGATGCATCTTTTTAGACAATCTAAATTGTTTATCTTCTTTGCAAGGCTAGCATAATTGATTCCACGCTGGTCACTCCTCAGAGCAGAGTAAACTAAGCGCAGGTTGCCCTAGGATGGAGGTAATGCATTCCTGGCACTGCATATTTTGGCATTTGGGCTGACGGGAAAACCAGCCTTCCCTTCAGCATCCTCCTCCCTCCCCTTTTGCTCTACCCTCCTGCTGCCACAGCCACAAACAAACAACAACATTGTCAAGATCCAAAGAGTTGTCAGTTTACATCAGAAGGAAGGCAGTGACAAGACATGTCACGTTACAGAACAGACACTCCAGCTGGCTGTAGAGCTGTCATCATTAGCAGCAAGACACCATTGGGAGCTGGTGTAGTTGCAAGTCGGTGTAGACAGGCATTTGCTCATTACAGGAGCACAACTGACTGTCATACCTCATGTAATGTGTCAGGTATTGTTTGTGCATCTCATTTCATGACCATGTTTCCTTTTCTGCTTCTGTGCAACTAAATGCAATTAAGCCTCTCATATGCTTCTTGATGAAGCAACTCAAGCAAACTCAGGAAGGAAACAGAAGGAAGTCTGAGGGTAGTAGGACAGTCTTAGAGCATGTCAACCCTCTGTTACCCACTCTTTAAAGTGCTCAAACTACCCATAGGCGAGCTGGTATGACCACCAAGCACTGCTCTGTGAACAGAGCTCCAGCTCCAGGAGCCAGATGGCTATAGCAATATAGGATAGTAACAAGGTGCTGTCTAGTCCTATGAGCTCAGTCTCCTCAGGAGCCAGAGGATAATGCCACACTGAATAAGAATACATTGCCGTGCTCGGAAGTCACCCCAAAACTTGCTGCCCAGCTCTGAGCCTGTAAAGATTCATTTCATGGCTTGATGAAGTTGAAAGATGCTGTCTGACTCACTGAAGAGCTGAGGTTGTTACCTCCTGGGGCAGCCATCATACAGGAACACCTACACAACCTGGAACTGAACAATATAAAACACAAAACCTCCTTGCTAGAAGGAAGTAGTACACTTCCACCTGGCAGGCTACGTGGATCTAAGTTATATCCCAGCAGGCTGGCTGCCCCCTTAAATAGATGGGGGGAGGAAACAGATACAAGAAGCATCCTGAAGGAAAGTAACAGAGATGGAGGTGCTCATTAGTATGATTAGCACAGCAAGAAACAGTGAGGGAGAGTAAGAAATGATGTGATACAGTTGAGTGACAGTCTTTAGGAACACATGTGCTCACAACGAAGTTGGTCTTCCTTGCGTAAGCACACCCAGAGTCAACAGGCTGCCTTGGGGTCCCAGGAGATTGGGGTGTAGACATAGCAGACTATCAAAGACAAGACATTCCTGTACTTGAAGGTCAGTTAAACGTTTTCATTAGAAACAAAGCAGGCTTAAGAATTACAGACTGCTGCTTTTGGACAAGGTAGATCCCCACATTCAAATGAGAAAACCCAATAAAGTCCTATTTTGGATATCGCTAACAGAAAAAACTGCCCATAGGCTCAATTCATTGCAGGATAAGCTATTAAGATGGAGCACTACAACTTGGTTTCACAGCTGCTAAGTACCTGTAGGAGTGCATTATCTGACGCTTGCTAGTACAAGGTGTGGAGCCTGGAATCAATGAAAGCCAGGTCACAGACAATGATTTTTAATGTGTCACAGACACGTTAAAAATGAATGTTCCATTTTTAGAATGAAAAACTGCATGTGCAAGGATGACTTTCAGATTTCCATCCACACAATTTCAGTTGACAAACACAAAACCAGGACTTTCCACACGGGTAAAAGCAGCAAATTAAACCAGGATTTTCTAGCAGCTTTTCATTTCTAGTTGCAATCCTCCTTTAGAAAAGCGGTTTCGGAGTACACGGAACAAAAGGTTCTCAATTCTGTCCCTCAACCACATCACACATGAACTTTCTGCAGTATCTGCATGGCCAAAGAGCACATACAATAGCAATCAATAGTGCCATATTTGACAGCCAATCATTTCGAATAACCAAGAAAAAACTGCTTTTCTTTGAAAAGGAGTATCAGAGTTCAGTACAAAGGGTGAGATTCACTGCATTTAACTACAGTACTCAGACGGTCATCAGTGTGACCAAGTCAGTCAAAGAAGAGAGCTGTCTTCAAAGAACTGTTTGTTGACATCCATCTGGAAGTGGAAAGAACTGCTCTTTGGAGGGACTTTTGAGAGCTTAGATGACACTCCCCTCTTTCAGAGAGACAACGGCAGTTGAAATACATTCTAAGTGTAGTGCCCATTACATAAAAAAGACATAAAGGGTGAGATTTTAAAGTTTGAAAGGGAAATTGAGTATTTTATGTATGCATAGTTTTTTTAAGGTGTTGTTTAGATGAGAACTGAAGCATATATTCTAGAAAGGCCTCAAATTTTGACATGATCTGTTGGCACTTTGTCCTAACACTCTCCTGCTTAAAAACATGCCCTTGCTATTTTGTTTGCACTTATTTTTGTTCTCACCAGGTTTTTGTGCATTCAAATGACAGGCTCATTATGAAAAGAAGTAATTACATTTAGAAAGCCAGGAATTGAGTTAATTCAATAGTAGCCAAGCTTATAGGAACAGCTTATAAAATTCAGGACTTCACGGAAAGAACATGACATTTTTCATCAAAATCTGGATGGCTGTTTGGAGAAAGACAACAGAAGTGAACCATTCAGGTGACTAGTTCATTAAAGTTGATAGAGAATGAGCCAAATAATTCAATGAAGCAAAATGATAACTAGAAAAGCAGAAATCTGACAATAGGAAAAAAAAACCACCTCTTGTTCTCTTCTCCCAAATAAAAGAGCACACACTGAAGACTTACTTTGCTTTAAGTGTTTCCTCTTGGAAATTCCACTGAGGGTCTTCCACTAGCTGCAGTTCTCGTAAAACGCTCCCTGGCTTGTAAGCTGCATTGATCACCATGCTGAGAACCTATTAAAGAGACAAAACAGACAACACTGATGGGTTTAAAAGTAGTCCCTGACCAGAATAAATAGGAAACCAGGTGCTGCAGAGGCAAGAGCAGTTTACAGGTGCTTATCTTGGTCCAAGGCTGCACAGGGTAAGTTCCAGATGGCAATGAGAGGTCTCACATTTGATGAATGTGCCAAAGCATATTGCAGATGACACATCGGCCTGATATGGTGACTGCATTAAATGCTGCTATCTAACTCCCAAAATCTCATGTTAATCAATTTTTCTTTGAGACAGACCATCTCACTCAAAGCAGATTCCATTCACTGTATCCACAGTTGCTCCATTTAATAGAAAAAGAAAATGCTTCTGATGGCTCAACCAGCTATAGCCACGTGTACCATCACACACGAAACACCAAAAGGGGAATTCACATACTTGAGGCCAGCAATATGCTTAAGTGCCTGAGCTCTGCGTGCCTTGACTGTATTAGCAGAATATTAATGAAGTCTGCACAAAAAGAGTTTGCAGGAGGTGTGCCTGAAACCCAGTGTGTGTCCACTCTTTGCAACAAAACACGTGCCAATCCATTTAATCCAAAGACTCCGAGAATAAAACTTATTCCTGCTATTGGCTAAGGGAATCCAAGCTTTAACAGTCTACACTTGGCCTACAGAGATAAATACAAGAAAAACAAATCTCTTAACAGCACCAGACCATGTGTTTGAACACTCTGCACTGTATGCACATGAATGACCCCACAGTGAGTCTGAATTGGTTTTGGCATAATTTAGCCCTTTAGCTAATGCCTGTTCTTAGTTCTTTGGGGGCCTGCAAATGATTTCAGCACGATAAGTGTTCAGTTTCCCCAGCACCCATGAACATGGTTCATCAGAGATTAAAAACTGACTAGGTCATACTGCAAAAAGCAATGTGCTTTATGTTGAGGGGGTTCTGTTTCTTGTTGGGGTTTTGGGGGAGTTTTGGGTTTGGGTTTTTTTTTAATGATTTTTCTTTTCTGGGTTGCTGGGCTTGGGGTTTTTATTTCATTTTTAAATCCAGAGACCTGAGGATTCACTCGCATTTTGAAAACCTTGGATAATTACTAATTTTCAAGCAAGAGCTTCACTTAATGCTGCACAGTACCATGGAAAATAGCAGTTGTTTAGCTAGGTTATTTATTAGAAGCAAATGTTGACTTATCATTGGGCCCCTGAAAACATTACTCAAACCATGCTTCAAAAAGTACACTTAGAGACACATAAAGCAATAGCCAATTATAGCACCAATGTCTTACACAGCTCTGATCATCTGGCCACCTCTGAGCACTTTAAGAGGAATGACAGGAGCATACTCCCTATCTCACATATGGGGAACCTACCACACGGATTTACCCACAGCTTTCCAGCTGGTTCCCATCTCCTCATACAACTAGTTACTAAGCCATTCAGATTCCCAAGAGAACAACAGAAAGCTGAGTGAGCCCATCCAGTTGCTCATCCACATGTTTTCTTGCCTGCCTCTCACCATACAAATTGATGGGCACTGGCTTCTGACACAGAAACACTGAGACTCAAGGTAAGGAAGCCAAAGGTGGGTTTTCAAAACACATCAAAGTGCCTGGGTAGCTCCTACACTCATTCACAACTCATCACATGTGCTTCCCTCTTGATCAGCAAATCCAGGGAGTTATTTAATGCCTATGTAGGAGCTTGTTGGGAAAGGTCTCCTTAAGCACACTTCTAAAATCACCCTACTTGCTGGTGAGACAGCTGCTCATTTCCCACCAACAGTGCTGTCCTGCTCCATTATCAGGGTGATGGTGCTTGTAGTTATCAGAACAGTTAGGAAATGAGCAAGAAAACAAAACCCAACCCTGCAAATAACTGCGTGACCATGCCTGGGATTTATCCCAGACACCTAATCAACTCCAGGCCTGGACACTAACAATATCAGGACTTTTCTCCAAGCTGGCTTGCCATCAGCAGGACTCTGTGAACTTTGAATCCAAGTTTTAAAGAGTGTTTTGTAAGAATAAACATTTGCCTTTAAGAGAAAATAAATTATTTTTTTTTAAACCTCTGGTTTTTACTCTTTTTGTACCTCAAACAAGTCACTGGGCTTGGCATTTTACCCCACAAGCAGAAGTCCATCACCATCTTAACACTGTTGTCTTTGAATATCATCACTACATATTACACACTAGGGAGAAACAAGAGCACTGATTCTTGTGGGAAAATTACCTTGATTAAAGCAAAACCAGTGAAGAAACCTAGACTAGTTTTCAACTTTCCAGTTTCCAACTTTCTCTGGAAATGCAAAGTTACTTCACAAGATCAGGCTAGTCATATTTTGATCTGACTCACAGAGTTCCCGTCATCTGGAGTGTGACCAGCCTGAGATTTTGGCAGTTTATTTTCATCCCTCTCAATAAAGAGTGGTTTGGGTGCATCCAGCAGCGCCCTGGCACAGAAGGGTGGATTAGATGACACCAGTCTTTGCTGTTATGCATCTGTGAAGTTTTATTTTGATGCTGCTGGGTTCAGTAGGTTGGAGTCATAAGAATGATCACACAGCACCACTACAAGCCTCTACCCAACCATATAGCCACCTGACATCTTAGTTATGAAGTTTTCCATATCACAGATTCACAAATGTCCTCTTCTGAGCATGCCTAAATGTGCCTGATACACTGGGCAGTTCACCACCTTTGTTCCCATCATAGCTCCTTGGTATTCACACATTCCCATCCCTCCACCCCTCTTCATTAATAATCCCAACCCTGGATGAAGCTTTTTCAGAAGGTATAACAGAGAATATGCAGTTCAAAGTATTATCACAGAATCATACTATCATAGAATCACAGAACAGTTTGGGTGTTAGAAAAGACCTTAAGATCCTCCAGTTCCAACCCCCTGCCATGGACAGGGGCACCTCACACTTGACCATGCTGCTCAAGGCTCTGTCCAGCCTGGCCCTTGAACACTGCCAGGGATGGAGCATTTAGCACTTCTCTGGGCACCCTGTGCCAGTGCCTCACCACGCTCACGGTAAAGAACTTCTTCCTTGTATGTCTTCCTGTTCAGGAGCTCAATGATCAGTATCTTCATGAGGAGAAACTCGATTTTCCTCCTATATCTGAGATATGAGCCCACATTTCCTACCTAACAGGAGAAACCCTAACTAGCCTCAGGCAGGAGAGTAAACAAATTATTTTACTTGGAATAATGACATGTCTGTGGGACATAAAGAGAAAAGAGTTCTTTGGGATTGTTTCATTAAATGATCCATGATCTGAAAGTGAGCTTTTATCACATTCAAGGCTGTAGCACTTAACTCTTGACATGCTTAGGACAGTCCATGGCACTTCAAAACCACATATGTCCAGATCCCAATTTGGAGGAACTACTACAGATGAGCTGAAGTCCACAGAGCAGTCTAGGGGAGGATGTTAGTGAGCCCTCTTGCTGAAATGTAGTTTATGTCTCCAGACAATAGAGGTTTCTGCCATTCCAACACCATATCTGATCACTAATGATCAACCTGGCTCACACACCTAAAGCTTCATGCAAGCTACTTAATTTTTCTGAGCATCATGATTTAATTCTGCCAATTTCTCCTGAGAAGTCCTGCTGTGCTCCAAAAAATTCCAGTTGCCTATTGCAATAGCTTTCCTTGACAAATGCTGGCTGATTTCTCCTCTTTGCATCAGCTGGACAGTCACATTACCTCTAAGTCCATTTTCTCGTTAAAAAGAGAAAGAGAAAAGTGCCTTAAAAATAGTAAGAGCAATAAGCACTGAAGCTAACTAATCTTGACAGCATATTTCCCCAAGATATAGTGGGTTATAGATCATCTGAAGTCTCAAAAAGACACCTCATTTTGTTTTACAATGTTGCTGTGGTAAGTTGTTGGCATAGATGGAAGAACTGTTCACAAGTACTTTGTAGATATTCTGACCAAAGAACTAAATCTAAAGCTGACAACCTGTTTATTTTAATTCAACTTAAAGTTAGCATTTCTTACACAGCTGCTATACAGTCACTATTTTTCAGCTTAGATGCAGCTGCTGGATGGCAATAGTTGATGTCTCCACTCTATTTGGCTGCAAGTTTCAACTTTTCTTCCAAACAAGTATCTCAGGAATGAGATAAGCTTTGCAGCTGATGTTAAACAAGAGGCATTACAACCTCGCTTGCCTCTTGGGGTGAAAAAAACCACAATAAGCCACTGCTCCAAGCAGAAACTTGGGTTGGCACCAGAAATAACAAACAGCTAGGCTTTAAAAAGAAGTTTGGCACTAGATAGCACAAGAGTTACTTGTCACTCGCCTAAAGCTTGGCATAGATGCAAGGATACAAACACACAGAACTAAACCCAGTATTTTTGATCATACTTCTAAATAAGTTGCAATTGCTCTTAAGATTTTGCTTAGAACCTTGCTCAAGGGTTGCTATTCCTGAAGTTACCCTAGCAGCTTCCTCCTGCAAAGCTCACAACCTCTGAATCCAACACCAGGACAAAGCAATGGGCAGAAATCAGGGGGATACAGTAACAATGCAGAACTCAAGTGTCTGCTCTATTGGAAAGGAGGTGCTGCACAAAAGCAAACCTATCTGTGCAGTTTCCCTCCCGACAGTCAAGTGAGAACAGCCCACGCTACTCAAATGGAAGGGGGTGCTCCTACTCCACACTACAAGGGTATCTCCAGAAGCAAGCAATATTGATCCATAGCTATCTCACTATTAGCATGCAAGTGAGTAGCCCCAGTTTATTAGGAGCTGGATCCAGAATGATGCTTCACTGCATCAGTGATGGAGGGAAGGAAGCACAAGACCTTGGGGGAAAAGAGGGCTGAGAAGCATTATGAACCACAGTTGTGCTGCACTTTTTGATACAATCCTAATGGTCGAGTGTGGAGGAAGGCAGAGGATGGAGAGCTTCTCCCCCTGCACCCATCACCTAGTGCTAGTGGGGAGAGGACATCTCTGCTTGCTTTAGGTAATCTAGGCTGGGGAATAGGGCAGGAGTTGGTTGTTACAGCTGGTTTTAGTACGGGGTTTCCATCAGAGCCAAACACAGCAGCATCTCCATCACAGAGATGCTGCTCACCGTGAGCTGCCTGGTGACTGGCACCAACTTTTAACTAGAGCATCTCTAAAGGCAGTGAGTTATGTCTGGAGACCATAATTTGAAGGGGTGATTTAAAAAAGGGTGGTTTAAAAAGCTCTCATCAACTGCTATTGACTCCACTCTTCCTTCATGGTGGTTGTTTTGTCTTTCTCACTCTCCCCTGTGTGTTGCCAAAGGAAAGCCCATGTACAATTTATCTATTCCATAAAAGTTAATCTGATGTATGATTTACAATGACCTGCAATTTTCCTGTACAGTGAGAGAGCAATCATTAAAATGCATTTGCATTCCTGGGGCCACATCAACAATGGGTGTAAAGCAAGACAAAGGCACCAAGCTCAGCATCAAGACTCATTTGGAGGGATGGGGGCCCTTGTGAGCTCTTCAGCTGTGCAAAGCCTTGTGGCTGTGGTCTTGGGCTGGAGGAGATAACTCCTGTGCTATTCTCACCACACCCCTTTGCAGTACTTTTGGGTGCTCTGGCAGCTGCTAAAGATCATCATCTCAATGAAAGGACATCTTCTCTGCCTCTTCTTGCCTCTTCCACATGCTAGTACCCTTATCCTATCTGAGCTGCTACCATATCTTGGCAGTAGCGGCTAGGAAGCACACGTATCTTCCCCTCAGCAACATCCTGAATGTCTTCTCTTCACCCTTTTCAGAACTTGGACCTGGTCCCCATGGCCAGGATGAGCTTGAATTCACCTGTAAAATAGCACTGACCAATGCTGGGCCACTGCCATTGTCCTGCTCCCTGGGAAGTCATTCATGTCTCCAAAAGCAAGATGCCCATGTCTTGTTGACACTACTGCTCCTTCAGCAGTCAATTCTGTAAGGAGGCACAGCAAGAGAAAATAGGATTTCTGTAGGAAACTCAAATTGGTTTCCACAGTTGGTCCCATTCTTAAGGAATTTGGAGAAGTTGGTGTTACCCTATGAAGCACAGCACTAAGATTCTAGGGGAGAACCTGGCACTGCTTATGTTTTCACAACCCAAATTCCAGAAAGAAAGGAGGAAGAAACATTAGTATAAACTGACTGTGCATGCCTCCTGTTTCCCCCATGTTGCTTCTTCATTGCCTGTTTTTCAAGGAGCAGCAGATTGCTAATGCTCCCCATCAGCAAGCTGCTATGGACTTGCTTTCAAATTTGGCAGCTATCAACCTCTATTCTGCTATCATTTTATCCTGCTTTCTGCTGAGGGCTATTTTTGACTTGTTTCTTTGAGACCCAAGTGTCCCACTTGCACAAGCAGCTGGATTAGGTGCTCTCCATGGCCCGGCTTTCAACTATGTGAGACAGCCAGCAGTGCTGTTGTATAAAGCAGTGCATGTAGGTGATGAGAAGAGAATGGGGACACAGGTGACACTACAGTACAGAGGTGTTTTCCAAAGTGGTGAGTGATTTGGGAGGAATCGCACCTTTCAGGTGTTTCAGTTAAGGGCTGAGATTTGTCTCTTTTCAGACAACTGAAGACATCCTGAGCTGGGCACTGAGGGTCTTGCAAATACATCAGATTCATAGAATCATAGAAAGTTATGGGCTGGAAGGACCTTAAAGCTCATCCAGTTCCAACCCCCGGCCACAGGCAGGGACATCTTCCCCTAGAGCAGGTTGCTCCAAGCCCCATCCAACCTGTCCTTGAACATTGCCAGGGATGGGGCAGCTGCAGCTTCTCTGGGCAACGTCTTCCAGGGCCTCACCACCCTCAAATGGACACCTAGAAATTCCTGTGCTTTTCCACCAAGGGTAGATAGAGCTCAACTATGCCCCTGCATGCACATCAAGAGAGGTTCATATAGGTACAGACCTGAAAGTTGAAAGTTCTACATTTCTACAAGACCCAAGTCAAACTGCAATGGTGTTCAAAGCATCAACAACACCCTGGTTATCCAACAGCACCATATCGCTGTCCTCTGCCACCTGCAGTCGCCTCGGCTTTCATCTGCACATGAACTACAATCTTTGTTGAAAACATTTTTGCATTTTTTCAAACAAGTTAGCTTTATTCTGAGGCCACAGCAAGTGCTCCACACTCTGGATTCCTCCCAAAGCAAGCACTGATTGGGTCAGGATGAAGTAAACAGATGGTGGTGCTCTGCCATCCCTGCTGCGTGGAATTAACCCATACTGAGCAAGAGCTGGGCACACCACAGCTTCCACTCATCACACCACACACACCCGTGCTTGGCTTTCTGTCCTGATCTCAGTGGTTTAGGCCCCACCAGACCACTTTCATATATACAGAGGCATCATCCACACTGGATCTGCTGACCCAACAGCGTTATGGACAGCAACAACCACAGAGGTCCGCTTTAGGGACAGCTTCAACAACGTGAATTCTCTTGCACACAGTTAGACAAAACTTGCTCCCGACCAACAGAACTCCCCATGTCTCAAAAACGTCACCTCTCCCATGAAAAGTCACAATGCACATATGACCCTCTGGCAGTTCTGACTTATGAAAACCACTATAGAGCTCTGGGACAATTTTAGGTGCATTGCTCTTAAATTCTGGGCCTGGCAACCCTTGACCCATGCTTTCCCCCTGCAATCCCCCCAAAAGAGAGTTGAGCCATACCTCTTTGAGGACCAGCACGCACTTGCCAGGCCCAACAGACTGAGGTAGCTCTGCTATTCTGCCTTTGTTTAAATATGGACCTGAGAAGCAGCGGTGGTTGATGTAGAGCTGGGGGCAGCAGTATCTCCCATTGCTGGTGCCTGCAAGAAGAAAGTAGCGTTGATGTGCATGTAACACTTCTGCACAATAAATCAAGGGCCCTTTTTCCTCTTAGATGTGGTAAGGAGGAAAGAAGAGCAAAGGAGGCAAAAAATGTCTTCCTTGATAGAAGGTAGAGAAGCCTCTGCTACTTGAATCCATCCAACACAGCGAAGTCAATTGCTTTTAATAGCAACTGATTTGGCTGCACACTCTACTGAAAGGAGACTCGGGAAAGGATTTAATTCATAACATGACCCAAGGCTCTTTCATAACTCACGCTGCAGATGGGTGTGAGCGACTCAGTTGCAACTTGCCAGAAAGGGAATGTATTAACTTCTTCTCATAGATATAGAATCAACTGAGGGAGAAAATTCAAGTGGAGAGTTCTACAAACCCCTCTTCAGCTACTGCCCAACATAGTGAGCACTGCGGTGCCATTCTCCTGACCCTATGTGAGTCTACAGAGCAGTTTTCTTTGTCTGGGCTAATTACCCTGGGCTCCTTTATAGCCCATGGAGGGAAGTGGGTAACTCTCAATGCAGTTCATCTACCATCCAAGTAGTTATCCTCTTTTTGGTTATCATACCCAAAAAAGAGCCTATTTCTCCCTGTTTGATTGTAATGGGGCCCTGGGATGTTGGCTCAGATGTCAATGTGTGTCCTGCAGTCTGCTGGAATAAAGTGAGTTAAATCCTGCTGAGTCTAAGCTATTAAACTGATGAATACTTCACTCTCAGAGACTCCTGTTATTGCTAAAAGGGAGAAAAATCTGCCTCTAGCAAAAGGAGCAGCCATGCCACAGTGTCTTGGTGCTAACACAGGGACCCATTAAGTCCTAGCGTAAGCATTTTCATTGATGTCAATTAAAAAACCACATCCATCTCCACCAGGGCTTCATTAGCCTGGCCTTAACATCATTAGCTGAAATGGGTAAGCTGCAGGGGAACTCAGATAGCCCCATTCAGACACAGCATTCACACGCGGAGGACCAGACCCTCACATGCTGTACATCAGAGACTTCTTGCAGTGTTGGTGGGTCCACACCACACCTACACCCCTGACAATGTGGTTCTATCTCCCCACCTATATGACACAGTCACTCCCTTTTTGAAGTCATCCCCCGCCATAGAAGCAATAGGTCCTTGAAATAAAGATCTTGCCAGTGCTGAGCAGCCTTACCTGTGGTGTCTGGCTGAGGAACTGGGCAGAGGTCATGAGGTATTTTCTCAACAGGCACTGTGGATGGTAACCTGTCAAACAGCAGTTTGGTGTATTTAATAGTAGCAGACAGGACAAAGGGGCAGAACCAGTATTCAGCCTGGACAGAGAAGCACCAGCACCTGCCTGGGCTGACAAATGGAGACACCTCAAATACAACCCCATTTCCACATGTTTTATCATAGCCCCGGGCATGCATATTGCAAAAGAAAGAGCCAGATCCATGCCTCATCCAAAGATACACTCTGGTCTGTAAACTTTAGCCCAAATATTCACACTTAATTCCCTTAAATTCTTGTTTCTAGCAAGTGCAAGGGCTACATAGGGAAATGCCCTCCTGGTACATGTCCGTCTTCCATAAGCATCCCTTACTGGCCATCAGACATGGGCTATGCAGCTCCAACCAGTCACACACCTCCATTATAAAGACTTTCTAATATGCTCACAAACATTCCACAGTATCCTCTTGCTGATTCTGCTGCAGTATCAGGGCAGTAGTTACCAAAGTCACTCTGTGCATTAGGTCCCCTGGAAGACCAGATGCATCCCTGTAGAAATATCACCGTAAACAACAAAAACTTACTGCTTTTCTGGCTGCACAACTGCAATTCTTCTCTTCCTTCTCACTGCAAAAATGAAGCAAGGAAGAAAAAAGCACACTTTTTTACCCTTCTGTCCTATAAAGTATACCCATAATGCATAAAAAGCTGTATTAATGCACTGGCTATAAAAAGACTTGTAACACAATGAAATGGTACTTAATTACTATCGCCATCTTTTCTTGGTATTTTTTTAAGTCACTACATCATAAAAACCTAGTTTAAAGATTTAATAATACATTTAATTCTTCCTCTGGAATGCTAATATTGTATTTTATGGGATCCGTGTAGAAAAAAAATGAAGCTAAAACACAAATATCTTTCCATACAGAAACACATATGGGTAAGATTACATTTTACAAGCATGATTACCTCCAGCATCATTTATCCCTAGCTATAAATTGTGATAAGGCTGCATAATGTTGCCATAGCAGTACTCTCCCAAATTAGGCCCCGGCCGCCTGATTTTTAACTTAAGCATATTTAACTCTTCAAAAGGGTTGACACATTTTAAAATTTGCCTTTCAGATGTTAATTAATATAAACAGTGAGGGCAATTTTTCATCTGGTGGTTTGAGATTGGAGTTGGATAACTTCTGCGAGGAACAGAACAGCATCAAGCCACTGAGCGCACATGAACAGCCTTCAAATGCAAATGAGAAGGGAAGAAATTCATCTTAATACGCACTGAAGGCAAGACAAAACACTGTAAGGCTTAATTATGCTGGAAGAGATGTAAATTGAATACTAAGGAAATCTCTGAGCTGATAAGGGCACTGAAATAACTGGGTAGATACCCTGGGCAGGAGCAGAAACTCGCTTGCAGGAGGTGTGCAAACATCTCTCAATTTAGATGGAGCAGATCCTGTTTTGGAGAGGAAGCAACTGGATGGCCTCTTTATGTCAGTTCCACCCTATAGCTCATGGGGCTTTTCCCAATTTGAGGTTCTATGGCCCTAGTTCACTCAGCTACACAAGTGAATTTGGGTCAGCGCAACAAACCTGGTTTCACTCTGATAAGCCCATCAGAAGCCCACAACCCGCAATCTCAATCCACATAACAGTGTAATCTCAAACCATGTAAGAGCCTTTCCTGGTGCAAACAATCCCATTTTTTAGAGGGACTGATCACACAGACAAGCACAAATCACAAATACCAATGCTGCAGAGTCAGGTCACTAGTTAGATTTATTGCTATTTACTTACAGTACGCTTACAGCCTGGTTACTAGTATGCTTGTTAGGTGGGTAGTTCTGAGAATGGGATTATGGACATAAAACAAACTCCCTGATATATATGGTGATGCAATACCTATGCTGCTTGAGGTTTCCATGTACTTACAAACAGCTTTGTGTGGTGGAGTTAGGTTATAAGCATTCGCCTCACACCAGCCAACGGGGAAAATGTCCATAGACTCTACATCAACTATGTACTCTGGAGAGGGCATCTGTAAACCTATAAACACAAATTTGTAATGTAACTTAGACATGGGAATACCAAGCTCAGAGCCACTGAAGCATTCATCATGAGCCAAGCGAAACAAATGATGGAACACGTGAAAATAAATCTGCTTTCCTGCATCAAAATCAGGCCTCATTTCATCTTCAGTTCTGCAAAGACAGCAATGACAAGGCTGCTGCATTTACAGTGCAATGTGATTCCAGAGAAAAGCCCCATGAAGAGCACTCTAAGGGTATCCAGCAAAGCAGCCAAAAGCCAGTAAGGTAAAACATGTGACTTTCCCCAGCAAGATGGGCTGACTGACCCTTGGGGGTTTTGTAGAGTTCACAAGCAAGTTAGCCAAAGTTGTTGGGTGCTTGCTCTTAAAGATGTACATAAGGCAATGTGATGATAGGCCTTTATGCCCCAGTGTCCCTCCCCTGAAGCATTTTTCTGTGGTTCTGCCCTTAATTTGCTGTTTTTAAGGGTGGGAGATAGCCATTCTGCCTAGAAGTGCCATGAATTCTCCCTAGGGCTTCTCGCTGCACATGAAACATGAACTGATCACCCAACAGAGGAGAGGCAATATAAAAGCCCCAAGTGGGACACACACACTGGGATCTCTGGCATAATATTAAATCCAAAATCCCACTGAAAATCTCTGGTTAAAGCAAATACGGTTTGGTCATTATGTTTCCTTTAGAAGACACTCTCCTGTCATGGTTTATGTGGGTCATACTCAAAGCCCAATGCAGCAAATGGAAATATTCCTGCTAGCTTTGAGTTCTGAAAACAACTCTGGCTCCTGAGCTAAGACACCATTTAATTACTCCAATTCAAGTCCTCGTGCGCGGGCACATCCTGATCAGCAACTTCATCCCCCTCTGCCATTTTCACCCTAGGGTCTACAGCTCCAGCATCAGCATGAGATGATCTCCTAATGAAAGAGACCAAAGGATCAGCAGCTTTCCCTACAGCATCCTTGCCTTCGCATCTGTTACAGCATCTTTGCCTCCTGCTTCAGGCAGCAGTGTTTGACTGTGCACAGCTAGATGACTGCTGGGAGCCTCCCACTAATGAATGTTCATTAAGGGCTTGCAGCGTAATTGAAACAGTAACTGAACTTTGTGATGGGAATGGCATCGAGACTGAGATGCAGTATTTAGATCAATCTTTTCTCCAGTAATAAACTTGGTGCACTTTGAGAGTGGCTCCATGAAAACCCAAAGGAAGGAGAAAAATAGGGGCTGGTGCTCACGGTGCTGGAGGAAGTAATTAAAAAATGATATCATAATGTCTGCATAAATTCATGGGTGTCTTCATGGTATTTCTCTGAGCCTTGCACTATGTTCACACATTATACACTGAAGACACAGTCTCTATTCCACTGGGATATGGGGAAGGGAAAAGGATGGGATGAAGGCACATGATACAGAACACAACCAACGCAAGGTCTCAGCAGCTGGCATGCTCTGCAAAACCATTTCCCTCCAAGAGATCTTTGCTCAGTCTGAACCTGATGAAAGCTGCATCCTCCAGTGGGCAAAACATTTTCACCTGACACCACAAATCCAGCCAAGGCACTGCAAGGCAGCAAGGCACCACGTGAACAAGGCATGGATCAAGCCTCAAACAGAAAGAGATCAACACATTTCTCACTAAGGTTTCACCACATATGTGAAAATCCACTCTTTTTATTACTGTACCTGTTCTACGGTGTTATTCTGACCAAATGAACAGATTGAATGTACTTTCCTGCTTGCAAGCAACTATGGATGTGGCATGAACATTCTGGTTTTGAAGTTTACAGCTGCAGCCACCCTGATGAGCAAGGAAGCACCATACTGTCTGTTCAGCTGTAACACCACTATTCCTCTTGTACGATACACCCAAAGCTTCTCGGTCCTCCTCAGCACTGCTTCTTCCCCCTGGCAAGTGATAACCCTTCCTTCCACTCCCAGCATCTTATTGCTTTGTTTGGCCTCACTCATATAAGTGCAAAACAGCTTGCTTGAGACTCATTAGTTCCAACTTTATGCTGCCATCTTCTCAGACTAAGAAATATCCATAAGGCTTGAGAGGCTAAATAGAAGAGAACAGGGAGATTGAGAAGAGAATGAAGAAAGCTTTCATGCTGCTATGAATCTTAGAGGATGGGCAGAATAGAGCAGCAACTCTCGAAGGGAAAATTATGGAAAGCCTCCCTGGAGAAGTGATTAACAAAAGGGTTTTCCTCATATCCCTCAGCTTTGCAGAGTGTGAACATTATTACTTGTATAAATTCACACCAGAAAGCTTCAGCTTTAAAATCTAAAATGAACCAGTAAAAATTAACAATGCAGATGATGAGTAATAAAGTCGCAGAAAGTGATGGGATACGCACAGCATCCAACATGGGGTAACTTAACTGCTGCTCATTAAATGCTCACCCTGAAGTTTACAGAATTTTGCTACTGTACAAAGCATGATTTATTAAGCAATGTTCCTTCGTGTCTAACTTGATGCTGCTTAACTACTGCGTCCTGGTTTATGGCTGCAGTTTGGGTTGTCAAACAGGGCAACAATGAAAGCTTCAGATGCACCTATGATAGATGGTGGGACCCGAGGTCTTCAGCGATGGGCTCCCATGGTAGTTGTGGAGTCTTGCTGCTACCAGAGTATAAATAATCAGTTACAAACAAGAGCATATTAATGGAGTAAAAAAAAAAACCCCATGCCACAGTTAAGCCACATTTATTTTACAACTCTGCAAGCAGGGTCTGGGGTTTTTTTAATGCCTGGTTTTAGCATAACACTGCATACTGAAGTTATATATTTCACCAGCAGCAAAGATTCCTCTTTATTTTTTACTGTCTTTTGCATCTTTCCCTTTTACTACAGTTCTATTCCTGGTATCAAGATACAAAACAAGAGTGTAAAGCATCTATATATCAGGACTCAAAAGACAAGGAGATGCCCACAGGTATTTTTATGACAAGTTGCAAAGTCACCCTTTAACAAATTAAAAGTATAAAAGGCAGGGAGAAAAAAATGAGGGAGGGGAGGAAGGTGGGGGTGTGGGGCCCTCTCCCTGCTTCTATCCAGGGTCTTGGAGCACTAGGTGATTTAAAGATCTAAGAAACAGTATTTCCTAATTCACTATAACAGGCAAAAGCTTAATGAACACCAATTACCTTAGAAAGTATTACATCTGGGGGCCAGAAGGAATAAGGATTCAAAACCCCATAAAATCTGTATATAAAAGTGAAGGCACCTGGCCATTTAAGAAGGGAAGCTGCCAAAATGGGTCTGATTCCAGATCAGATATTCAACAACATCCTTACTAAGAACTGAATTTCCAGTAAGTGTTGATTCCAGCTCTTTACCAAACACAATTGCTCTGTGTCCAGACCAGGCTGCAGATAACCTTTTGTTATCTCGAGTCAGAAGGTAACCAGTTATCTCTGATGAAAAAGACAAAACCTGCTATTGCGCACAGCTCTGCTAAAAGCAAAGATGTAAAGTTGTAGCTGCTCTTCACCCTGGAGGTAACCACAGAGGAAACAAACTGCCTGGGGTGGCAGCTCTATGCCAGGGATGGAGGAGGATGACAACCCAGCTCTCCTACATCCCAAACCACCTCTCCTGCACTCAGGCACATGCCTGCAGTTCTGCTCTCCCCACCTCTCAGCCAGTCCAAACCACAAGGCTCAGCAGCAAAGACACAAGAGGCATGAATGATTTGGCCTGCCAAGCTTTAGGTCAGGAGGAATTTCTCCTTTCGTAGGCATCGAGTTATACATCTCAGAATGGGGTTTATCATGGAGGCGCCAGGAAAACCTTGTATACCATGTAAAGCTACTTCATAGAGCTAAACACCGCTGAACATTTGCATTTTCTACGTACAGAACAAGCTGCTGGCATGAATGAGATACCTTGGGTAACGTGACAATGTTTTTAACTAACTTTAAGGGCTTTTGCCTAGAGACCTTTTCTCTAGGGAGGGAAGGAGAGATAAAATGAAGGAATTACAGGGGTCAGAAATTCCCATGAGAACCCATTGGGGATCACAGTGGAAATCTTAGCCACACAAGTGAGGCAAACATCCATTCCCAGGATGGAGATCTATCATGTTGGCAGAGAGGAGGTTTCTACCATCAATGGAGAGTGCACTGATAGAATCCACATTGGTGGGAAGGTGGAAGCTCTTTGTGTCTCCATTATGGAAAGAGAATTCTTTATAACATATTATTGGTCAATGTGTATATAACGGAAAGGATGGAGAAAGCAGTTTTGTGCAGAGGATGAAGAACAAAATTAAGAGAGCGCTGGAGTGAACCACACAAACACAAGAAGCCTTTACAGCACATACCTTCAAGGTGAAGCCACATTAATCGTCCTTTAACTGAGGTGATAGAAGCAACGCATATCTCTGCAGGGTTCCTGGGGTTCACTGCCTCCAGCTTCATGTTCTTAGTGAAGCCACGGCTGAAGGATGTCTGAAAGAGTCAAGAGCCATTATTGAAACATGGAAGTGCAGCACTGTGTGACTGGGAAGCATAAGTTTAGCATGGTTTGATTTTCACTGACGTGCAGGATATACTGATGAGCACAAAGATATTCAGATTCAAAATGGAGCTGTCCTGAACATCTGTATCAGGTTTTGGTAGTGGGGAATGCTATAGGGGTGGTTTCTTTGAGAAGCTGCTGGAAGCTTCCCACATGTTTGACAGAGCAAACACCAGCAGCTCCAAAACAAACCTGCCACTGGCCAAAGCTGAGCCCAGCAGAGATGGTGGTAGAGCCTCTGGGATAACACAGTTAAGAAGGGGAACAGTTGATGCATAAAAGCAACTGCAGCCGGAGAGAGGAGTGAGAATATTTGTTGGACAGAGCCTTGGGTGGCATGGTTTGGTGCGAGGTGTCCCTGCCCATGGCAGAGGGGTTGGAACTGGATGATCTTAAGGCCCTTTCCGACCCTAAATATTCTATGAGTCTAAGACTTTATAATATGTGAGAGCAACAGCCCTGCAGACCCCAAGGTCAGTGAGGAAGGAAGGAGGAGGTGCTCCAGGCACCAGAGCAGAGACTCCCCTGCAGACCCTGGTGCAAACCATGGTGGAGCAGACACCCACCTGCAGCCCATGGAGGTCCATGTGGAGCAGACAACCACCTGCAGCCCATGGAAGATGACGTGTTGGAGCAGAGGGATGCCTGAAGGAGGCTGTGACCTTCATCCTTACCCTCTGTCCCTTCCAGCATCCCCTCTTCTTTCACTTAGTCTCAGTCTCTTCCCCATATCACCACCACAACTATCCCCTAAAACACACTAACACACTGTGGCCATGCCATGGCTTCCTTTCCTTTCATTTTTCTCCTCTGTTACACCTGTTTTTCAACACATCAGCTCCAAGTGCTTGCATCACTCTATTTGCACACAGTAGCGTGATAAAATTCCCCCTCTTGTCTGAGATTCTGGCTAATAATAATGAGGATGGGTAGTAACTGTCACTGTCTCAAAATGACACCAATCTCTCATTCAGCAATGCCATGTGAACAACTGGAAGCCAGACTCGAATTCAAGCCTTCTGCTATGCATACAGCACTTCAGATCATGGGTACTTCACTGGGAGCTCTTTACGAGACAAAAAATTTCTGGATTTGGTCTTCTTCATAATGACGCCTTCCAAGAAGGTGCTGCTTGTCTCAAACATTGCTTGGACTACTGCAAGCCTTGCTCAGCACACAGATCAGCTTCACCCTATAAAAGCTGCCAGTGGCTAGGACTGCATAAAAGCATGCAAGTTTGTTTAAATGCCTTTTATGTCGCCTAACAAGGAAACGTCATTTATCATCACATGGGCTCCTTTCATTGCAATTCAGTGCTGGAAGCTATTTACACTGAATCAATGGCAAAACGGTTAGCTGGGAGTTTATTTTACTAAGCATTTGGTCATGTCAATCCATTTCATAACTGCTTCTGCTTGTTAAATATCCACCCCCCTGGGGGAAACAGCTACAGCACATCCACTTCTAGCATCACATCAAGGTGGAAGATGTGCCTGCAATACAGCTTCTATCAAAGAGCCTCTCATGGCCATGCAACAAATGAGCTGACCTGCCAGGGAGGTTGGACAAGGAGCAAGAGAGAGATTACATCTGTCTGCAGAGAACTGTGTTATTGAGAGTGAAAGAATAACAGACACATGTTCATCTGATGAACGTTTCCTTACAAAAAAGGAAGTAAAGGTGCTTAGATCTGATTTAATCTTTGGATGATATTACACAGAGACTATTCTCAAGGCTGCTGGTGCTGAGCATAGATGCATTACTTGACAAAATGAAGAGAGATATAAAGAAAAGGGAGGGGAACCTGCAGAAGAGATGTGATAATTGTCCCACTCCATTGGTGTGAGGTAGCATTATCCAGCTTCCCAAAGTACTTTCAGGAATCTTTGCTTCAAGTGCCTTGAGGCATAGGATGGCACAAAAAAATGGGGCAAAGAAATCACAACTCTGATTTGATTCCCAGGCCAAACTCTGTTGATGATAGAGGTCTTCTGAATTCATCAACAAAAAGTGTTCAAATTCATCAATTCACCACCAAAGGTCTGCTCAAGACTGCTCTTGAGCCACCACAGATGAGGCCATGCAAAAACATGTTTGGTGTCTTGTGAGACTGTCTCCATCCTGATCTTCATAAACACCCTGTCTCCCAGTCTTCTGAGTAAAGTGAAAGGCTATGTAATACCCGAAGAACCTGCTTGCCCCCCATTCACACACCAACAGATTTTGCCCATTTTAGGTACCACCACACTGTCAGCTCAACTGTCAGATCTCAATTTCCATCAGTTGATAGGAGCATGAAGAGCAGCACCAGGTTACTGGAAAAGGCAGAAGGTTACATCTCTTTTTCACTGAGTGATGAATACGTGTCAGATCAGACCATACTGGACTGCCATTCCCAGAAAACAGCCTGCAAAAGACTATTGTCAAAGCTCTGAATCTTGATGGCCTCCAGCATAAAGCTGCTGCTCATGCTCACATCCCTGTTGCTGTATCAAAGAAGCACATGAACTGCTGCAAAGACAAGAGCACTCATAAAAGTTAATCACTCCTCTCCTACTCTGAATCAACAGTTTCAACTTTAGCTTTTAAATGCATTTGGTTTGGTTAAATGTATCCCCCTGGGAAGAAGAGAGAAATGGGAAAAGGGCCAGATGACATCATGCAATTTTGTACCTAGTTTATTGGGTTTTAATAGCATCTGAATTACTTGTAATGGTCAGTTGAGAACCTTTTTGTGCTAAGTGATCAGAGAAGAGATGAGGACCAGGAAAGCTAAATGGATCACAAACAGACAAGAATAAGGTACTTTCTCTTCTCTTTTAGGGATGCAGACCTGAAACACTTCTCCAGCTTCTTTCTTTCTGCGGACTGACAGAACCTCCTAAAGGTTTGCTGCAGCCTCCCCATACCCTTCCTGTAGCTTTCCTGTGCAAGTTGTTTTGTTTCACATGGATCAACAGGAGCGACACAAAGGCAAAAAGAGAACTTACGTTTCTAAAGCACAGGTGAGGCGCAGCCTCCGCTCCACACTGCTTCTGGTAGTCTGCCCAGTCAAAGTCCTGGCCAGAGTAACCTGCAGTGTGACAGAACAGAAAGTGCCATCAGCCACCACTTCACGTCAGAGATAGAGCACAAAATGGGCCCCAAGCAGACAAACACTTGTGTTTCAGCATCCCACCTCAGTGAGCTGTGCAGTGTCAGCAGGCAGGTTCCATGGATGCCAGGTCATACACCATGAGAGCCAATGCCAACGCCAACGCTTCTCAAGCTCCCACTCACACACCTTCCGAATTTTCTTTGAAAACTTCAGTTTTTTGTCAAAAATAATAAAACGTGTTTATTTTCCTTATTCTCCCTTTCCTGTGAGCATCTCCCAAGCTTTAATAAACCCATAAGAAGTGAGATGTATGCCTGCCCCAGTTTCCAGGTGGGACTGATCCAGGACTTGTTTCTCCTTCCCTTACCATCTAAAAGATAGGGTTATGGAGCTGGACATCAAAGGTCCCACAGCAGTGGACAGGGAGAGGATGAGCACAATCAGAAGCTGATCCATCCTCTTTCAAAGCATGAGATAAATTCTCTCTCTACATGGATATGGATGCACCCTCTAACACTGACTTTCCAGAAGTTCCACATACATGAGCTGAATCCCACCATAGTAAGCATGTTATCCAAGGCTGTACAGAAATCTAAAGCAGAACAGGAAAATGAATGCAGATTTCCAAGACTAAAGCCTCATCAAGTAGAAGATCCCTTCAGCCTCTGCTTCTAGGAAGAAAAATGGGAAGCAACATTGATTTCTGTGAGCATCTCTCAGTCTCATCACAGAAAGACAAAACAGAACTTTGCTCATCCACTCTTCTTACCTTGGTATTTAGGAAAAAAACAATCTTGGGAGAAAAAGGGTTTTCTTATTTGTTTTGGGTGTTTTTTTTTTTTGGTCTGCCTCTTAGTCTGTATTTTTATAGTGCCTGAAACCAAAGAGTGCTAAGCCTGTGATGACACTGTCAATACTAACATTATTGCAGAACTACTCTCATTGAAGTCTCAGGACTCACCTAAAGGCCTCAGTCTCTGTCTGGCATGTCAGCTTGGCCTCATTTCACAGAACATCCCTTAATACCTTTTTCATTGATAGTCAGAAAGGGCCACTCAAGATCAGAAGGGAATGAATCATTTATCACAATGAAAATGATGACATTTTTGTAGGCAAGCACTAGAATACTGAGTGGAGTCACCTCGCAGTCACCCAGAACCAAAACAGGAGGTAAAAATGCTGAAAAGAAAGTCTCAAGCATCCTGCTACCATGGAATTGTATGGGATAAGATGAACTTCTAATCCTAATGAGTGCCTACATGACAAATAAATTAATGAGATAAAGCCTTGAGGTAAGATGCCTGTCTCTGTGTGGCATGAAAGTGCATAACAATTGGAAAGCTAGGACTAAACATGTACAGGACAGTAAAAAGAGAAGAGATTCAGAGCAGCCCTGGAAGAAGGACTTGGGGATGTTGGTCAACGAGAAAATGAACATGAGCTGGCAGTGTGCACTCGCAGCCCAGAAAGCAAACCATATCCTGGGCTGCATCAAAAGGAGTGTGACCAGCAGGTCGAGGGAGGTGATCCTGCCCTTCTGCTCTGCTCTCATGAGACCTCACTCGGAGTATTGTGTGCAGTTCTGGTGTCCTCAACGTCAGAAGGACATGGAACCGTTGGAACAAGTCCAGAGGAAGGCCACGAGGATGATCAGGGGACTGGAGCACCTCCTGTATGAAGATAGGATGAGAAAGTTGGGGCCGTTCAGCCTGGAGAAGAGAAGGCTGTGTGGAGACCTCATAGCAGCCTTCCAGTACCTGAAGGGGAGTATAAGGGCGGTGGGGAGGGACTTTCATTAGGGACTGCAGTGATAGGACAAGGGGTAACGAGTTCAAACTTAAACAGGGGAAGTTTAGATTGGATATAAGGAAGAAAGTCTTTACTGTAAGGGTGGTGAGGCAGTGGAATGGGTTGCTCAGGGAAGTTGTGAATGCTCCATCCCTGTCAGTGTTCCAGGTTGTGTCGGACAGAGCCTTGGTTCAGTGGGAGGTGTCCCTGCCCATGGCAGGGGGGTTGGAACTGGATGATCTTGAGGTCCTTTCCAACCCTAGCTATTCTATGATTCTATAAAAAAGGGCAGTTATTTATAGAGAATGCTCATTTTTCATACAAAAATATACACCCTTGCACTGGTTTTTCACAACCAATTTCTGGAACAGTGTTTTCATCCCTCTTCTTCTTCCATCTCCTTTTTTCTCTCCAGTTACTTGTTTGCCAGATACTTTTCAGCTTCATAAAATGAAATGGAAAAAAGGAGGTGAATTGTACATCACATCAGAAGGGGATTCATCTGATCACATACAGATCATCAGATCTCACACAGATGTTTGCAGTGGGGACGCCTGTAGCTCCACCTGTCTCCCTGTGTTCCCTGAAGAGTCAACAGGGAAACAGTCAGATCTGGAGGTGATCTGTCTGTCCTCCTGCAGAAGGAACCTTGTGGAAGTCCGTCTTGCTCCCTATTGACTCCAGAAGAAGCCAAAGTGATGGGCTCAGTTGTCTACACAACAACTATGGAAGTTGTAGCATAGTTGTCTACTTAAAACATATGGGGTCCTCCACAGCTGCCAGAGCACACTGCCTCCAGGGACCCAAAAATCTGCCCATAGCCTGCACGTTCTCTCATCTCTGATTTAAACCCCCACCCAATGGACAGGTTTTGAATCTTTATTGCAAGCGATGCAAAATCTTGGCCCAGTGGATGGAAAAGGCACATTGACAAGATTTCAGTGAGGTATAAACACTTGACTGTGTTGTCACCACACAACCAACCCTGGCTTGGCCTGGCACCACTGAGATTGCTAGAAACTTGGGAGGGCAGTTAGAATTAGCCATAACTCACTTCAACAGCCCAACGAGGATGAGTCCAAGATTAGCATGCTCAAAAACTGGCTTCAAACAAGTCTGGACCTGTATATGGCCTTTTCATGGAGCATCATGATGTAAGCTGCCTCCCTTAGCACACGGGGAGGTACCATGTGCCCAGCACCTCCATTAGCACATGGTATTCACATACTGTTATCCTTCACTGCTCAGCTCAAGTAATAAAGTTCAAAACTTGTATGATTCAACTGTGCTCCTCAATCATGTCATAACTCATCACGTTTGCCCTCAGCATGGAAAAGCCCAGTGGTCTAATCAGAAGCAAATATAACACCACAAATATACTGGAAATTTTGGAAGTGGCATTTCCTCGGCTAGCCTTATAGCTAGGAGCGCCACCAATATGTTTTTCCCCCTCTTAATAGCTCATAAAAAAGGAACAATAGCTGTTACTTTAAAGGGAAGTGGTCTATAAATCCAGCTCTAATAAACATAAACAGTGCTTGTTCAGTGTTTATATAGCAGCAGTAAATGGGTATTCATTTTTGGCACTGTACAGGAAAATAGTGCTCTCTATTTCTAGTAGCAAATGTTTGCACCTCCTGTTCATGACTCATCTAGTAAATGTTTGGCTTCAACAAAGGCCTGATAGGGAAAAAAAAGGCAAGAGAACAGGATATCAGACAAATAAAGGACTTTGAACTCAAATACCCCAACCTGGCATGCCGTTCTGATGAAATCAAACCAGTTAATTTTAAAATCAGAAAAGTTCCTTGCCAACCATAAATTAACCAAAAAACCCAGGCCCAGAATGCACCAAAGAAATCCTTCCAAAGAAATCCTTCCAAAGAAATTCTTCCATTGCCAACTTTTGCTCCATGGGAACTTCCTGCCTTCCAACAGGGAGAACCATTTGGGCAACACAAAGTGTTGTCAACATACTCTCTGTTAAGAGTGATGTCAGTTGGAAATGTGCTGAGTGCTGGGGAAGCAGGAGCCTGGTCAAATCTGGTCTGAGAAGGGGCAGCTCTGGGTAGGCAGGTAGAGCTGCCCCGTGATTTGGGTGGAAATGGTGGCATTTCCTCCTTCTGCAGACCTGCTTGTTAGCTGCCAGCTCACACCACAGCCTTCTGCACTCCAGTCAGCCCTGGTTATTTCTTTATTCAAAGCTGGTATTATTCTGCTCAGAGAAGACTGGCTCAGATGATTTCCCTGTGCTTTTTTTTCTTGTGGCTTGTGGGATTTTGTTGTTGTTTTCTAAAACAAAGAAATCATTCTAACATCTGATTATATTATAGTGATTCAAAGAGCATGTCTGCCAATGGAAGAGGGTTTTGACACCAAAGGTGCTAAAATGCAGTTCGGGCACCCAGCCCTCTTACATAGTAAGAAATACAACAATATACTGCATGTATCTATCTGCCACTTGCTTTATGCCTTTTTAACAGCTTCCCGACAAGATTTCTGACCTGACAGCAGAAATCAAAGTTATTTCATCAGAGGAATGAAGGGAGACTTTCTGCACGTTCTGAGGAGCCCAGGTAGACCCCAATCACCAGGCACCACACCAGATAACTACGTCTCCCTTAGACTTTACTTGCCAAGTTGAGAAATATCCATACGACAGATGCTACAGACACTTCAAAAAACACTGGCATTTAAAGGAGAGTTCAGACGCACTTGGCCCACAAAACACCATCTCAGACAGGCTTTGTGTCAGCATGGACTGGAAAATATTGGGCCATGAACCTGTAAAGAGAAATGTCTGGCCTATGTCCAAGGCCAGGTTGGACAGAGCCTTGAGCCACATAGTCTAGGGTGAGGCATCAGGGGGTTGGAACTGGATGATCTTAAGGTTCTTTCCCACCCAAACCATTCTATGACTTTATGTTCTGTTTTAGTTACTTCATTGGCCTTGGCGAAACTGCATGTGAATTTGGGGTGGCAAAACCAACAAACTCCATTGACTTTCATTTATAGCAACTTTTCTAGCCATGTACCAGCGAGCAGTTACACAGGCATTATCATTCCAACTGGATTCAAGCAGGAGGGAGTCTGCATCCAGACAGCACATTTATTTCAGTAAAAGCAACAAGGGTAATCATGGATGCAGGTGCACGCACAGGACTCCACGACTTTGTTGGGAATTTCAAATCACGTGTGCTGAAGAGATACTCTGGATACACATAAGAGGACTCTGAATCTGCCTTGGAATAACCCTTCGCTTCCCTGGGTTTGGCAGCAGCATGGTTTTTCCAAAATTAAGACAAAGCTTTGTGTACAAAACTTAGTGTTTGGGAGGTTTTTGGAAGATGGGGGATGAGGAATTTCAGGGAGATGCCTGGTCTCTAGTATGATATGATTTTTAATGCTCCTTTTGCTCTCTACACACACAAAGCATCACTAACAGGAATTTCATGGGAATACACTAGATTTCAATGCAGCTTGATTCAGACTGCATTTTGAAGCAGGCTTCACACAGGCATCAATCCACCAGCAAGACTTGCCCGCAGAGATGCTCATGGGCTGGTATGAGCCAGAACAGTTGCAATGACTCAAGACACCTACTCTGGTTTCAGGTACTTAGGGTGATGGTCTGCAACGAACACATCACGGTTTTAAAGGCAATAATAATAAGCAAGCTTCCTTCAGAGGAAATCATCAAAAAAGAATACAAACCCTTGGGAGGTGTGAGATTGACTCCATTTTTAAGGCACCACTGTACTGGCAAGATCCCTAAGGAATCCGCATGGCAAAGCATTGAGATTTTGCTGGGTTCAGGTCTCAAGTCATCAATGGTCACTTGTAAATAATGATTGTTAAAAACCTAAAGGGTGAAAAAGAAGAAAACAGAATCAGGAGTTAAATTCTCTGTACCTTTAAGGAATGTGGACAGTCAGGCACTGGAATCAAACCATTCATGACAATAACCCACTCTAACCTAACACTTTTCATTAAAGTGTTTCTACCAAAGAAATCAAAGCCTGAGTTTTAGACATGGGTAAACTGAGGCAAGGGGAAGTACGAGGTTTATGGCCATTCAGTGTGCCCACAGCTGAGCAGGGACTGGAGGCAATCCTATAAACCCCACAGCCTTCTCTCTCTTGTCCTTGAAAGTGTGGATCCAGCTACCGCTTCCATCTAGCCATTTTATTTCAAAAGTCTTCCCAGATGTGCACAGAAAACACATCTGCATGGAGGGAAGATCGGGAAAAAAGAGGGATCCTTTTTTTTGCGTGGAAGGGGTAGATGGACATGCTCATCCCCATTGGATATAAGTGCGTATAGTTAGCTGGTGATGATTGTGGGAAATAATTAATTCATTAATTAGGAACATCCATGGATTTTTAATGTTGGCAGTTTGCATCCCTCTTTTCTGCAAACTCACCTTGGTCACTGATGCAGGACAGATATGAAACGGCTCCCTTATATTCACTGCTTCCAGCTTCATCCCCACAGTGAAGAAGTGGCTTCGCAAATCAGCATGGTCCTGCAGGAAGAGATGGGAAGAGAAGCACATGGTATCCCAGTGCCATCCTGTCATGGGTTCAGCAGTAGCAGTCATTTTTCTCCTTCTTAGTAGTTGGTGCAGCACTGTGTTTTTGACTTGTGGC
>JAOEHY010036030.1:0-41686 GCA_025447955.1 Psilopsiagon aurifrons
GTCACCAACCACCTTGTTGTTTTTCATGTGCCTCAGCATGCCTTCCAGGAGAATCCGCTCCAAGATTTTGCCAGGCATAGAGGTGAGACTGACTGGTCTGTAATTCCCGGTGTAGTGGTTCAAGTCCAGTCAGCCGTGCAGTTCACTCACTCACTCTCCCCTCTTTCTTCCCCCCACTCCTGAAGGGATGTGAAGGAGAATCTAAGGAATGCAACTCCCACAGGTGGAGATAAGAACAGTTTAGTAACTAAAGTATAACACAAATCACTACTGCTACTACCCATAATAATAAGGATAAGGGAAATACAAAGAAAGAGAATACAACTGCTCACCACCCGACACGAAGCCCTACCCAGCAGTGAAGCCAACCCTTCTGGGTCCTTGCCCCTCATTTTTACATCCTGGGCATGATGTGCTGTGGTATGGAATGTCTCTTTGGTCAGTTTGGGTCAGGTGTCCTGTCTCTGCTTCCTCCCAGCTTCCCCTCCTCCCCGGCAGGGCATGAGACTCAGAAAGTTCTTGGTCAAACTAAAACATTCTAAGCAGTAACTGAAAGCATCGGTGTTGTCAGTGCTGTACCCAGGCCGAAAATCAATAACACAGCTCTGCACCAGCTACCAAGATGGAGAACAATGACTGCTACTGCTGAACCCAGGACACCCAGGTCAACCATTTTCCCCTTCCTGAAAATGGGTGTTATATTACATAAAAACTGCAAGAGGTATGGTATTTTGTTTCAGAGCTGAAACATCAGTATCACAAAAAGGAAGAGATCCCATGCTTGATGGCTGGGATTTTCACTTAAATCTGTTTCACAGATTCACAATATAGTTGAGGCTAGAAGACACTTTTGAAGACTGTCTAGTCCAACCCTCCTGCTGAAAGTAGAATAAAGTACGGGAGGCTACTCAGGAGCCAGTCAGATTTGACTTATTCTCAGGATGGAGTCTTTACAACTTCTTTGGGCAACCTGTTCTTCTGCTCAACCACCCTTAGAGTTAAAAAGGGAGAGGGAGGTCATATTTAAATTGAATTTCCTTTATTTCAGTTTGTTCCCATTGCTTCTCAAACTTCATCCGGGCTGAAAAGAATCTGTCTCCAGGCTGATCATTTTCAACTCTTCCAGCCTCTCTTCATATATCAGATGCTCCAACCCCTTTTCATGGACCTTTACTGGGTTCACCCCAGTATGCCTGTGTCTCCTGTATTGGGAAGCCCAGCAGTGGACCCAGCATACCAGAGGTGACTTGCAGGACTGGGCAGAGGTGAAGGATCACCTCCTTTGACCTTCTGGACAAACATCAAAAGAGGAAAAAAAAAAACCCTCAAAATAATTATCTAGTGATTTCTAGATCCTTCCATGGAATTATATCAAAATGGGAAAATACATTAACTCAGTTCAATGTGCTTCTAAATTAACTTTATAGCCCCTTGTGATTTTTTATGTTTTAGTGGGGATATTTCTGGTTTTGCACCTAAGTTGCCTCATTAGGTATCTTACGTTCTCATAATAAGAAAAAATCAAAAAGTGTTGATAAAATTATACATAACAAGGAATGTGTTTGCAGTATAATTAAATTATGCTACTGAAGTAGGAGGATGGAAACTGATTAATATTAAGAGTGGTTACAAGGGAAAACTGGAGTAACTTGAAACCAGACTCACTTTTTTGTTGCAATAGTCTATACAAAGCATAGGAACCAATTGCTAATGTTTACTACTGCACTGTCTGGAGCTATGTTAAACTCGATTAGGGCTTGAATATTTAAAACTTGGTTTGGTTTGAATCAAGTGGTACATAGGCACATTTTTGGTCCATCCTTTCAGTTACTGTTGACAAAGGCACTTCAGGATGTTCAGTATTTTTTAAGTACAAATATTTTAAGCAAGTACATCAATTGCCTCTAGCAATGTTCAGAATCGTTTAGAAATAATCTGAAGGCTGAAAATTTGGTTTGCTGACAAAATCCACTTCCTCTCAACTTTTAACTTGGCACATTTCATTAATAATGTCAGATTAACACATTACCACTGGCACTGGTACAATGGTAACTGAACGATAATTATCTCTAGATGCCATGCTTGTAGGGCTCTGTCATATTACAGGGATTCCACAGTGTGCCCTGCAGCCCTCATAATCACATAGACTAGATTATAAAATCTGCTAAGAGGTCACCGTGACTGCTTTTCATCAGATTTCATCTTCTTAGAACCCTAAGTGTGGATAGCAGGGGAATACATTGTGTGCACAGGTCTTACCAGGTAGGAAATCACAAGTACTGAAGAAACATGACTCCAGCCCTCGGAGTTGGGAACTACAGATACAATTCAAAATGTGCCACACAGCAATATCAGATCATTAAACTCCTGTGTCAATTTGTCTAAATATTCTTCTTTGACAGTGTTGGAATACTCAGGGTTTCACTGGCAGAGATATAACTCCTTCCTGAACCTACTATCAGTACTTTTCCATGGCAAACAGACTTCTTGAAGGAAGGACAGGGAAGAAGATGTGTAGGACTGCAGAGACTACAGAGTGTGCCTCATGCTCCCTCCCACATGGTGTAGGAGTGCACTCAGAGCAAGCCAATGCCTCAGACACTTTGTTACGTCTCCAGCAGTAAATGAAACAGGGCCAAAGGCATCATGCATCATTATAAACTGTTGGCACATCCCTGAAAAGTTGCTGATCCATGCCTAGCTGGCATGTCCTTTAGGCAATCCCCAGATATGGTTTAGTGCCAGGGATCATTGTCAGGAGGCAGTTCAGCCAAGGCTACAGAGTTCAGCAAGACGAACATGAATCTTGGTCCTGCTTTGTGCCCCAGTATAGATGCAGAAAGTGTAGCAACATCCAGCCGTGTTCTTCAGTATCAGATACCTACATAAGGAAAATCTTACATCAGATGGCCCCTCCCAGAAGCTACTGTTGATAAGATAGAAAATAGTGGGGAAGGACTGAAAGACACATGCTATTAGCCTATTTTTTTTTTCTATGCGCTGTTTTTTCTGTGGTTTTGTGCAGCATTTAGCACAACTGGGACATGGCCCTAATTTAAGGATATTGGAGGCTATAGCATAAATAACGCACATAGGTCCAGCCAAATCCTTTACTTGGTCCTCTGTTTTTATTGCAGTGCATTTGAGATGGCTAAGAGTTTGCAATTTTAAAGTTTCTTTCATTGTGAAAGACAAACTGACATACGGGTGACTATGAGTACCATAGTATATTACTGTTACTGACTTTTCCCAAGCGACCTTCCTTACTTTTCTTGCAAATTAAGACACAAATGAAGCTTGTCATTTATTATGTGTTAGTTTCTGATTAACTGACATCTAGGGTAAAATAAGAAAACTTTACAGTTTCAACCTCCAAAGTCCTGCAGAACATAACAGATACATTCTTAATAAATTCTGGTTTAAGTCTTACTGATAGATTTCTGTCTTTCAAGTGAGCATTTGTTCACAGGACCATTCTGATAGCTGAAATTCTTCAAGGTAATACCTTTCTTTCTCTCATGCCCCCATTAATTTTTCTTTTGCATTGCTCAAAAGTCTTCATGTCATCTGTGCTCAAGAATAACTTCATTACCTGGCAGTTACAACTCCAATTTAGCAGTTATCTTTGTACAAAGAAAGACGTTCATTTGTGCAAGGTCAATGGAATATTGCTTAAAGGTTAGCAGAGAACACGACATGGAAATTGCAAGGCCAGCCATTTAGCAAGTGAATACCCAGTAGTGGTCTGGCTATAATTTGTGAAAATTTTATGTCTCACAAATACTCCTTCCTCCTTGCATAATCCTTACTGTATTGTGATTAAGAAACTCTAACAGAAAGCGGACACCATTGTTCTAGGCCCCCTGCAAACATCCAGGTTCCTAAACAGCTAAACAGATGCAGAAGAGAGAATAAAAAAACTTAGAGCAGCAAATGTATCCATTCCAAAAGGATGTATTACAAAGCGTGATCATTTGTCAAGCGGAGGAGGGGTTTCCCAATTGCCTTTTTCTACAGCAGTGCTACAGCCAGTGTAGAGCCTGCCTTCTGAATGCAATTTGAAAATGCTTTAAACAGATTTCAGTGACATGAGAATGGCTCTAGCTCACTGCATTATCACTTCATTATATTATTGTATTGCAGTACTATCTGGAGGATTCATTTGCATACATCAATGCTGTAAAAAAATGTAGATCATTTCCTGCCCCATAAGTTTACACTTAGCAGTGAACAACTGATATGAATTACTTAACATTCAAAATCATTGTTAGAAGAACTGGAACATCCCATTTTGAAGAAAATAAAATAATAAAAAGAATAAATAAATCCACCTCATGTTCAGGGTTCTTTCAAAAAGAACAGGCTAATTTCCAACCAAGCTTGATTAAAAGCCCTAAAATGTTATGTAAATTTTATAAAGACAGGTCTGTTCAGTCACATAAAAATTTTTGTGACTTTGGTTTCAGGCTACTAAAAATATGAATCTGCAAAACAATTTTCAGTATGAGAAGGAGAACTGACCTATTGCTCTTTTCCCATTAAACTGTCTATAAGAGGTCAGATGAACAAAGTGTAGTCTAATGGACAGTGACACTTTATTATCTTTTACTGAAAATAGCATTTTTTTAATTGATGCATTAAAGCATTATCTTTTACATGATGTGCATTCATTGGACTCAGCTTATACAGACTCATCTATTAAAAACACATGTAAACCCAGGTCACACCCAGTATGCCGTTGCATGTAACTTGACAACAAACCTAATATCTGCTTTTGCGACCTGTGTTTTGGTCAAGTTATGTGCATATGTCATTAGCAAATCCACAATATGAGTTTCCTGATCTGTGTACACTCCAGAAGAAGTTTTGTTTTCAAACTTAAAATTGCAAAAACCTATCATTTCCAGAAGCCCATGGGCAATCTCTGTTCCTCTATGGCTTTACAGACTGAAGAAACACTTTGTCCAATAGGGTATATGTATTAGGCACACTATTCCGTTAAAATAATTGTCTAATGTCCATCAGATAAAGAAGAAAACCTAAATCATTCCCTGAGACTTCTTGGAATCAGTGTTTCTTATCTTAATAAATATACTTAGAAAAAAACCCTCAGAAATTACTTCCTGGGTTTTTTCTTCTTCTTCCTTTTACTTCTTTTTTTTTTTTTTTCGTTTTTTTTGTCAATCCTTCTTTTTCCATTCTCTTGTAGAGAATGGAAACATTGATTACCACATAATAGTATGTACTAACCATCTGAGCTCTCAAAAAGCATAAAAACCTCTAAATCCTTAAAGACTGTCTCAGGGATTTCTTCAAGACTTTCTGACTTTTATTTCATTTAACTGAGGCTTGGAACCGAACTTCTTTGCAGTGGAGGACAAATTAATTCATTTAAGCCTATTTAGGACCTTCTATTTTCCTTCTATTTCTTTTGCTAACTACTAGCAGAGAGTAAAATCTGTATGTATTATTTTTCCCTCCTGTAAGTAGAGTTGTTTTCCTGCAGCCACAGGATATCAACTCAAATTCCTACACTGGCATCATGACAAACTTCAGTTATACCACTTAGGGCACCAGTATAACACCCTCCACACTTTTCCTGCGATGCTAATTCACAAATAATTGAATGAGACTGTAAATTTTGAAGTCACAGGGATTAAAGAAAGGCAGGATATCAGAAGCATCTGAAAGACAAAAACATTGGCATAATGGTCTTTAGCATTGTCTCTAAAAACGTCAGTAAGACACCAGTTGACACTTCCTTTGAGCTATCAAAGTTGTACCTGCTATGCTGCTTTTCATGATGCAGGTAGTTTCTACAGTATAAGCAGATAGTGAAAGGCCATGAAAAACATGACTGACTACAGTAAATAATCCTCCCAACGTAAGCATCTACAGGATATAATATAGGTCTAAATATTCCTGTCACCTTTGGTGAGAATGCACACTACTCCAAGGAAAGCCATGAATCTTTCAGAGCCCTTTAAAACAAAGTTCATCATATCCCTATACTCTTACTAACCTGGTATTCCTCAACATCTCCATGTGGGGAACAATTTAAAACCTATTCTCTGGATCGATTATGTCCATGAAAGGCATCTCTGGACCTCTCCATGCAGTGAAGATGTGATTCTTCAGCACTCTTTCAGCAGTCTACACCTTCCAGATGTGTCTGGAATGGAGGAGAAGGAAACTATTTGATTGGACATTACCTAAAGAGAGAAGGCTAAAGATCGAAGCAGAAGGGTAGAAATATTTTTCTTGGGAACAGGCCTTGTTTTCCCTTGAGGAAATCGTTCCCGTACTAGTATGATTTACAATGCCAAACTAGCTAGATTCTACTAAGACAAATCATTATGAGAAGTCTCCAACCCTAATATTTCTTGTTTTTAAATATTAGATGTGACAGTCATGTATGACTAGCTGTTCATCCCAGGTGCACTTCCATCTGTAGCAAGGAAGCTGCAATTCAATTTGTAATAAATAAAACACATTATAATCAGCAAATTTTGATATTTTCACTTTAGATGTGATTTATAGAGATTATATACTATACATCAGGGTTCATAGGAACAATATAGAAGAGACAATTATTAGAGCTAATTAAAAATTCACACATCTGCATCTATGGAAAAATACTTCAAGATAAGTATTTTTCTACCCAAATTATTATCAGACACAGTGCAAGTACAAGAAAGACAGATGAATGCTATGTTTCTGGGAACATATACGCTGCTAGATGGCAGAATGGTAGACGTGTTTTGCTCAGATGGCTATTTCGAGATAGGAATAAACCAGTCCTCAGGTTCCAATATAGAATGACCAAAATGAGGCTTGTGTGAATGTAACATGTTGGTGCAATTGAGAAGACCTCACATACGTTGAATTGACTACAACATGGCATCAGCCACTCGGGGCAATTGGTTAATGCATTTAATTTAGTGCAGTAATTGCTGTATCAGACCAAACAAATTACCAAGCTATTTCTTATTCTGTGTTTAAGAACAGTTATTTTCCTTTCTTTTACCATGTACTATTTACTTCTTTGCTTTCTCATGTCTTCTTTATTTCAAGGCATTTTTCTATGACTCAAGTAAAAAAGAGAGACTCTGTGGCACATTTAGATATAGGAAAGTGCTTATTTTTGGCTGTAAGGTTTCTTAGGCTGAGGAGATTGACTGGGTTGTCATCTGAGAAATCCTGTGGCATTCCCGCCTAGTTTTCTTTCTGACTTAATTTGCTTGTTTGTTAGAATCAAATCAGCAGATACTTTTTCCTACGACATTAGTCAAGCCAAAAGAAAGGCTCCAAAGTAACAACAAATTGTTTCATTAACATTTATTCCATGAAAATATTTGTCTGACATATTTATGAACAGCTGAGAGTACTGAGTAGTTCTGCAAGTGCTTCAAAAGAAGGATGAATATGTCAAGTCACCTGTTTGAGCTCTCTGGCTATTTTGTATAGTATCACTGTGAAAAACTATCAAAGTTATTATTGGTTGAGCAAAGATGGAAAAATAAAAAGTTGCTACTCTAGAGCTGAAAACTCAAGGAAAAAATAATACTAATACCTGAGTCAAAATAACAGAAAATAATGGGATAAGAAGAATTGGCATAGGAAGCTAATCCTATGTATACTTCCTGGGTTTCCTATATCTATATAGTCTGAAAAGGAAGTATCTCTTTGCTTCTCTTTATCGTCAATGTAGGGAGATACATGTGAATATTAGGGTAAGATAAATCCATGACTCCTGTCTGACTTGACTACTGAGGGAGTCAGGACTATTTCAGCAGATGTATCCCACTCAAGCTGCCAAACTATTTGTATGTTTCCTGTAAGATTCTCAACAGAGGAAAGTTTTTACAAGAGAAGGTTTGAAAGAGGATAAGGAGATAGTACTATGGATGATCATCATTTTTACCTCCATGTACTAGGAGAAAATTAAAAAAAAAAAAAAAATCAAACAAGGATGCAGAAACTGACATAAAATGCTAAGGCCAGAAATCAACATCTCACCAGCAAATGAGAATGGTGTGGGGAGAACTTGTGAAGGGCTTTGAAGGTCAAGACAATGAAAGAGAAAAGGGAAACTGCCCAATAGATATATAATTTCCTTGACATAGTCAAAGCAAGAAACTATGAAAATTATATTTACAGCTGTCATGGTTTAAGCCCAGCCATAAATCAGCCACACAGTTCGCTTGCCCACTCCCCCCCTTTCTCCCCACCCCCTGCTCCAAGGGGGATGGGGAGGAGAATCGAAAGAATGTAACTCCCACAGGTTGAGATAAGAACAACCCAGTAACTAAGGTATAACACAAATCACTGCTGCTACCACCAATAATAATAATGAGAAGGGAAATAACAAGGCGAGAGAATACAACCATTCACCACCCACTGACCGATACCCAGCCCAACCAAGCAGTGATCCAGCCCTTCCGGGTCCCTGCCCCCAGTTTACATCCTGGGCATGATGTGCTCTGGTATGGAATACCTCTTTGGCTAGTTTGGATCAGGTGTCCTGTCTCTGCTTCCTCCATGCTTCCCCTCCTCCCCGGCAGAGCATGAGGCTCAGAAAGTCCTTTGTCAGACTAAACATTACTGAGCAGCAACTAAAAACATCGGTGTTATCAGCACTGTTCCCAGACTGAAAGTCAAAACCACAGCACTGCACCATCTACTAGGAAGGAGAAAAATGATGGCTACTGCTGAACCCAGGACAGCAGCAGAAGAGAAATAGATGTAAAAGGGCAAATTTCTGTCTCTGAAGTAATATTAGCATTAACTGAGATTAAAGACATTGGAATTAATTGGATATGAAGATCTAATAAAAAGTGTATGGTCTTAAGTTTTCATAGTGTGGAACAATGGGAAAGAACACACCTTATGTACCTTAAAGATGTTCAGGAAAACATCCACAAGCCCTAGCCATACCCTGCATGGCTGAACATGGAGAGAGGCCCAAGTAAAAAACAACACTGTGTTATATCATTGACAAGCATGTTGATGTAACAGAAATTAACAGAAAAAAAAAAAATGTGGATAGTTAGAGTTAGTACTTGGTTTTACTAAGGCTGACTTTTAAAAAGCTTCTGAGCCTCCACAAAGACATAGTGTAATAGTTGAGATTTTTTTTCTGCTGGTAGAAAAGGAGAAAAATCTGAAGGAGAGTTCTGTCTGTGAGTCATCTACAAAGAAACAATGGTTGGGTTGCATGTTGTAGTCAGAGATGCAATATAGAAGGAAAGGATAATGAGAAATAAAGAGTGAGTCTTCTAAGGGATATTCAAAGAGAAGAAACTACCAAAGGCAAGACTCAAGGAATTACTGGAAACATAGAGGAAAACCCAATAGATGTTGACACCCCATAAGCCAGGGGATGATGGGATTTTAAGAAGAACAGAGTTGATAATTTCAAGGACATCTGGCAAGACTGAGAAAACAGGGTACTGAGTATGAATGAGATTTGGCTAAAAGAGGGCATTTGAAATTTTGCAAGAGTGATTTCAACTTAATGAAATTGGTTCATGCTGGTTTTGGGAAAGAAAAATAGAGTGACAGTACACAACAAAAACAGGAGTAAAATGCAAAGTGCAGCAATAACTGTGAAAGGAGATGGGGACCAGGGTGAATTGTTTTGAATAGGTGATATTAACACAAGGTCACAAGAAGAATAAGAAAGAAGCCATCACCATCTTTATTTCTTCAAGAGAAGACAGAAGGGTTTGTTCCTCTACTCTCACCTGGTTACTTGCTACAAAATTTTATTAGTAATAATCCCTATTTTTTTATCCATGATACTTTATCACACTAATAACATAGCAAAGGGACATTCCAGTATTCCACTGACAGATTTCCAGACCCTTCCTCTCAAAGCTCTGTGAAGGGCAGTAGGGTACTTTTGCTCACAGATTGCCAGCTAGCATTCACTGATACTTATATGAATAACTATCTTGGATATCTTTCAAGGGTTATATGAATTATTCTATAATATCATTATGCTATATCAAGGATTATATGAATATAAGCTGTCCCTGTCCCTCTTCAAGCCAGCAGTGTCTACCCCAGTCAGCAAGCTTCTGGCTCCCTAGCCACAGATGGTCTCTCTGGTAGCATAGCTACCAACTCTGATTTTTATTGATCAGCAGCAGAAAAACCTTGCTGTGCACACAAGCTCAACAGCTGCTATTTCTTGAGCAGTTCATAATTCATGCTTCCTAACTTACTTTACCTATAGCACACTAACAGATCTGCACTTAGATTTTGTTGAAACCAGAAGAGAGGGCAATAATACTGATGGCACTGGAAACTATGAAAGGCAGGCTTATATTATGTGAGTGGAAAGGCAGAAGAGTCATGCTGAGGTAAGACCAGGAGATGGTCAAAGTCAGTGAATTCTGAATAGCCTTCCAAAAAAGGAAACAATGCCTGAAGACTGAGTCATTTGAATGGCAAGCTGGAGTGCTGTACCAAAGCTGAGGGCTAATTGGAGAGTCAAGTCAAGCAACACACGGCCACAGCATCAGATGTGTCATGAGTATAAAAGTTAATGTCAGTGATGGTGCAGAATAGAATGCTATGAAGGCAGGAAGAAAAAGATATCAAAACTAAGCTGGGATGCAGACAGAACAAGGTAGAGAGCAAAAGACATCACCATGTTACAGAAGTGGAACCTAGAGTCAACCACAGAAAAGAGTATAAGGAAGGGAACTTGGTGATATAAATCTGTAAATAATCTGCATCTTCAAGCACTGTGTTTGAGATTTGGGTTTTGCATACTACAAGCACTAAAACATAGTACTTTATATAATGCCACTTTTTATGCTGTTTACATGGTCTCAGTTCCCCCTCCAGGATATCAATAATTAACATAGTTTATTGTTTCCTGCCCTTCCACCGTATGCCAGCATGACTGCAAACCCACTCTCATTCTCTGCCCAGGCTTAACCTTCAGTACCCTTAGTAGTGTCTGTTCTATCAAATTAAGTCTGAATCTGAAATCTGTCCTAATCCAAGAATTGTGAAAACTATTACCATTCTGGTGCCCTTTTTGAAATGAACCATAGTCCCAGTCCAACTCCTGGTGGATGGTCCCCATTCCCCAAGCACTGTTACAGCTGGCACTAATTTGTACCCTCATTTTTAGTCTTAGTCAGCAGGTTAAGCACCAGATTGTGCAATGAATTATTTTCCCACTCTTGGGTGTGATCTACCTAGGTCGAAGTTGAAGCAGAATTACAGAGGCAGGGAAGGAAGGCCTGAGTGATTGCTGCTTTTGCTGTACCTTCTCTGTGACTCAGGTCTCCTGGGCTTTTCAGATTTCCTGATCTCCAGGGTAAATGTAAAACAAAGTCACTTATGAGATGTCCTTGAAAAACTACTCCTGGACCATCTTTATAATTCTGCAGTGACTGATAGCAATCCAAATGCTAACAAAATAACACATTGGCAGAAGGTTTCTATTACCTTAATTGTGGATGAGAAGTAATTCTGGGAAAAAAAAAAAAAAAAAGAAAAAAAGAGGGAACTTGTCATCCCACGCTTCAGTGGGATTCTTAGACATATTCAGATAGAAGCCGAGTGCTATGAATGTCAGATGGTGGGTCCCCCAGGCTCCCTGGCAACCTGCATGCGACTAAGAAAGAGGCAACAGCTTGCTTCAAGTATCCTTCGTAGAGATGACATAGTTAGATAAACCCAACAGGGAGTATAGCACGTGGAGGGAGCAGTCTGGTAAGAGGAGACCATTCCCTGTGGGACTGGCTCCATATTGCAACATGAAATGTTCAAAACACTGCTAGCCAGGAAAGTTGAATTTATTGCTTAATGAGCAGAGGACCCGGAAAAGATCATTGACAACTGCAGTGTAAACACAGCCACTTAATAGGGTGTTACTGAATGCCAAGAGGAAATTAAAAAAATCTGTCCTACAAGCAGCACTTTCTACCATATAGAATATGACTGGAATAAATACAGAACACAGAAAGCAGCTGTAGAGAACAGATGAGATATTAGATATGGTGGAAAGAAGAACTTGAATCCAGAGGGCACTTTTTTAGACTGCCGTGAGTATGAGTCATGAAAAAGAAATGATGAAGGAAGACAAGTTAGCGAACAGCAGCAGAGTGACAGAGGTAACACAAAATGACACTGTGACATTATTAAGAAGCTCAGCAACACACTCAACCTCCATCACAATGTCATCAGGACAGATGGCAACAATTGGCAAAGACAAGGCACAGCATGTCTGGAAAGCAATAAGAGCCTATAGAAGAAAAAAATATTATGAGCAGCTATGGAAAACACAAGAGAATACTACAGATTTTTCTTGAGATAAACCAACAATTTACCCTCCACCCTATACATATTTGTCACAAACTGCTGGATGTGACATCATTTCCCACTTTATTGAAGCTTTGCAAAGAATCAGGACTTTCATGGAACTCAATATTATTATTTATTATTCTTGTTGGCACCTGTGAGACTTATTGTGAGGGACCGCATAGTGCATGCTTGGCACTTACCTAAATCAGAATTAAAAAATGGTCATTTTTCTATAAAGATCTCACTCATTTCAGAAGGACAGAACAGCCATGGCACAGGTGAAGAACATGAATGTAAAAAATAAAACTTCTTACAGGAAGTAGAAGCTCTTCAAGTGTACAGTTATACCTGTGGTATCTGATGATCCAGTAGACAAGAGAAACATCTAAGGTAGGGAAAGCCCTAAGTAACAAATTTTAGTAACCGGCAAAACACCAGTTCAGCCAGAGCTGATGTAAGACAAGGAGGACACATGAATCTTTTTCTTCCTTCACCATTAGTGGTGTCTGCCAGGAAGTCCACTCAGTATTGCTGAGCAATATCACCAAAAATCAAGGTGCCACATGCTGAGCTCCCACTGCAGGAGAAAGTTAATTTCTAATTGAGCTCCTGGAAAAAACTGAATAAAAATCTTCAGCCAGTAGGGCAGTAGGGTTGAAGAAATATTTCACTCACCAATTATTAGAATGAAATGGATTTTGGCAAGCCACCTTGTGGTTGGGAAGGGCTATCCACATATTTTGTCTGAGTAGAAATTCACATTGTTTATTTCTGCCTCTGTTTTTGCGCAAAGGCACATTTTGAATATGAGTTAAGGGAAATATACAGAAAGGTAGAGAGCAGCAATACATAAAAAAGCAATGTGAGAAGCCGTATGTGGCACCAGGCCCTGCTGTTAAATTCCATGTGTGTTGGGTATTTGCTTGACCCTTCCCAGCTGTTGTGTACTTCCTGATCCCCCAGATGATATGAGCCCCTTGCCTGCTCAGCTTCCAGATGCTATACTGTTCCCAGTTCCTCCTGATCATAAGTCTCAACACCAACTCAGTTCCAGCTGCCATAACTCTCATCCTTCCTCACCAAAAAGCTCCCTACCCAACAGTTCCCCCCAAATGTTATAACCTGCCTGACCCTTCCCAGCTGTTGCAGTCCTCCTGATCCCACACTGTAAAACCTCTTTGATTTGTCCCCTTCCCAGCTGCTCTGCCTGTTACCACTGAAACCTGTGGTCCAGATCCTATCTCCTTGAAGTGTCCTACAAGTGCAAAAATTTACAATTGTAGCTCACAGATTCCTTAGTTAAACAGTTTTCTTTGCAGGATATAACTTTTCAGTTAAGCATCAGACAAACCTTCCTGCTGCAGTTGTTTTACAGTGGTAAAAATCTGACTTCATGCAGAGTTGTCAGCATCTGAAATATATAACTGTAAGCTGTAATTGTATATTGTATAACACAATATCAATGTTATAATAATTTTATATTATATGTTAATGTATAATTTTACTATTAAAATAGTATATAGAGTTAATACATAATTGCTTAAATAATAATATGCATAATAATAATAAATATTAATATGCATAATACAACTCAATCAGTATCTTTGGGATTTCCTGTTATATACGGCAAGTGAAAGGACACTGCGCAGAAAACTGAAGTACCCTCTACTTAAGGGTTCGCCCCAAAACATAGGCCTAGCTAATTTAATTACCCTCAGGCTTCTTTATCTTATTATGACAGCATATTTCAAATCCTTCTTGTGTCCACTTCACATTGTAAAAATCAATGCAAAGAAGTGCTGGCATAAAAAAAATCTGGAGGTCCACAGATTTTAACATTAGGGTTCAGATGTTTCTTGTGCATAGATTATTACAAGTCAAGAGAAAAAAATTACTGATTTTTCAAACAAAATTGCTAAATATATTAGGCAAAGAAGCTCATTACTTACATGATTTAGGTATCTGCTGAATATACATTAAAATACTCACAAATCACAGTGTGATACTATTTCACATGCATTGTTTCCTCCAGAACTACTAAAGAGCTTATTACACATCATTTGTTATAGTATTATTTAAAAATGTTCAGTTATTCATTTAGAGGGAGACGGAGAAAAAAAAACAAGACAAAATGTATGACTCAGATCACCACTCCTTAAATAATCTATTTTGTGCATATGGAGAAAGTATCTGCTCTTTGATAATAGTCTAAGTCAGCAGTACCCAAAGTAAATGCGCAGTCAACATAATAAGGTCTTCAGTTTTTCAGTACTGGGTCTACCCGACCTCTATCCACAATTTCCCTGTTGTCCTGCATACACTGCTAAACGTGCTTTGATAGTTTTATTAGCTGTTCTGCCATGTTTCCTCTCGTTCCATGTCCATCTTACGATGCTGCACTAGTGGGAGCTATGGTTGGTCCCCAGCTGGATATATGATGATTCTCTGCAAGGTATGATCCAAAGGAGCAGCTATAGATACCAGAAATATGCCTATCAGAGAATCAGTCCAAAGTATTACAAGCACATCTATGCCATCATCTAGAGACTTTGCTACATGGAACCAACTGAGAAACTGGTACCTGAAATCACCATCACTTTAGACAGCTCTAGATATGAGGAATTTTCAGATCTGAAAAACTGATTTTCTGTGATACAGCAATGTATCTTTCAGTGTTTTGAAGGCGGGGGGGGGGTCATCATTTTTGAATAGCACAGATTTGCTAATGATGTTGCACAGCATCCTCTGGAAGTGGTAAAGGACTATTTATGTCCTCCTAAAGAAAACAGAGTAATCCAGAAACCATGGAGTTCTTTCTGCTTTCATGCCCCTCTGTGCGTCCCGTGAACAGATAAGAATAAGCTTACCTCAGAAAAATCCCCTTTTATTTAAAAATCTCTCATAATTTCACACATTTGCAATACTGGGCTGTTAATCTCATGTTAATCTCTACATTTCGAAGGTTCTTCCACTTCTGTTGAGTCCTCAGCACAACAAAGGTAAGAACACAAAACAGGAAACTGGAAAACAAAAATGACAGCAAACCATTTTAAGAAATCAGAGACATTTGGGTTTTCTTCAAAACTGGCAAATTAGGCTGCTACCCTATAGATCTGAATTTTTAACAAACTACAAAATAACTTGATCAAATTTTTTTCTATTTGGGGTTTTGTTTCACTAACATTCTAGTCTACACAAAGTCATGATATAACAGTGAAAGAGCTAATGAAGGCAGTAATGCCTTAGTGTAGATTACAGAGAGGCGCTGGTATTTCTCTTTCAGTGAAGAAAACCTTTCAGACAGTTTTCTTGTATGTTCAGATTAAAATATGATGTTTTCTACTTTATTCCCTAATAAGAACAAGAGCTAGCCATTAAATTGCTCCATTTAGTTTGTAGGGAGAGTTGTCTTTAACACCTTCATTGCATGAGGATACAATTTCCAAAAATTTTTCTGAAAAAAAGAAGGCTAACAAGGACAGAGAAGACTGGACAAAAAGGTGAGGGTAGTGATGCAAAGAGATGCTATGTGGTAGGTACTTCTCACAGCTGGTAGGTTAAATGACTGCCACAGACTTGGCAGATTCTATTAATACTGTGGTCTGTATAAAACTGAAAGCAATTGTTTATTTTGTTAATAGAATGTGTTTCTGCAGCATCAAGCTCCACCAATTTTAATTTCAGTTCATATGTTTGAGTTATTGCTGAATACTTCTTTTCTGGCAAGGTACAATACCTTTCATTTCTGTCTTCTGCCTTTGCCTATCTGCAAACAAGTTACACCAAGTCCCTTGGGGTCAGAACAGACCAGAAAGCCAGGCTGATTTGTTAGGCCCCAAGGCTTGTCCTCAGGCACAAGTATGTACAGTCTGAGAGCTTCATTCTCATCCTCAGCACATACATAATGTCTGTTATTGTTAATGGAAGCGATGTGCAGACACTGAAAAAACAAATACTTTGTTGTTTCTCCATTAAAGAGTACCAGAAATACATTGTGAAATTATCCAATCAGACTAGAAAATCTCTGTCCAGCATGTTTTGAAGTAAAGCAAGCTGGGATCTAAATTTTTTAATGAGATCTATGATGTGATGCTTGATATGCATTAGTAATGAAACCTCCTTCTAGAGTCCTGAGCAGGGAGAATGTGCTATTCGAAGATAACTACAGGAGCCAAGGGCATGGCATGGTAGGTGTAGTTGATGTTGATGCATGAAGTTGTTCAGCAGAGGAGAGAGAAGTAAATACAATTGCTCACGTCTCAAGAGGAGTCACTCTGAACTGGATTCAGGTCCTTTGTGCCTGAGGATACATTGCCTGCAAAGGTGATAAAAAAGGCTACCTTAAGACAGCTAGTTTGCCACCAAAGGGGAAGAGAATAATGAATTACTATGGGCCTCCCAAAGTCATATTCAAAACCTGATCCACAGTCATTTAAAATCACTAAATTTCTTTTAATCAAATCCTTCATGTCTCATGGTCCAAATACCCATATTCCATTTCTGTAAACTTTAGTTAGAGACCTGGGTTTATGCTTCCAAAATATTCACAACCAGAATATCAGGAGTGTTGCTAGCTCAGTTCAAATCATCCTTAACACTTTGCTCTGCTTCACACTCTCCCCATTTTAAGGCAGCTGAGTTCCACGAACTCTCTTTCAGTCATGCAGACTGACACTAGGAAGAGGAAGATGGCAGACTGGCAGTGCTGAGCACTGATTCTCCCATGCACTTGCTGCTTGAAATGAAACTGTGATGGGCTGGAGGGTGCTAGTCCACAGCATCACTTAGCTTGTAATAGTTTGCCCTGGACTAACCTAGTCAGTTCCAATTTACAAGCTTGCCAGATAGGTGTATCTGCCTGGACTGCCTTATCGTACAACTGTGAGAGTGACTGGCTTTGCTGGTGAGTCACTAAGGATGGGACAAATGAGAGCTGATCAGGGTGGCAGCTCTACTGAAGGGAGGACTGCAGGCTTGGATCAACAGCTATCAGCTAGCCGCCATAGCATACGCATTTAGTGCTAGTAATGAAAGGGAGGGAGGAAGAAGGAAGCCTGTGGCCTGACTGAAATATGAGATTTTCTGAAGAGCATAATTCCATTGGAAATAGGATTCAATGGTTTTATAAGTTCTTGCATATAAAAATAATAAAAAAAATTATTGTCTCATTATTTCACTGACAGGATTTAAATAATTTAAGAGCACATGCAGAGACAATGAAGCAGACAGAAATGCAATATTTGTATACAAATGACCTTAAACTTTGTGGCTTTATGAGAGTTTCATCCATCTCTAACAAAGTACTGCAGAAGAAAAGTCCAGCATTTTCTGGCAACTAGTCCATAGAGATAAGCTAACAAAAGTTATTTGTTTGTCCTTTCAGGGTTCAGGGAGAAAGATATTTACCAAGGGACAGGGCAGTTGTGTATGTGTATTATTGTTGTTGTTACTGCTGAAATAGTTATTGTTATTATTTAGATTTTGTCCCCAAAGTGAACCCCCATCACAATTGGATAATTGGACCACATTTGGCCTACACTCCACCAGTTAGAAAAGCCTTCCTCCTTTGTATATTCAGAACAAGTTTCATGAGAAGTATCTCAGAAACATCTGCCTTCATTATAATTATATTTCTATTTCAGCTGCACCAAGCTATTTACAGATGAGCCTGTTCATAAAGAGCTTTATAATTAAGCAAACAGAAATATCTTTTTATAGGATGCAGATCTAGGGGTGATAATCGCACACAAAATACACAGCAACGGTTGCAAATAGAGTGTTTAATGCTAGTTATATAGTTAGTGATGTGCTCAGTAAAGCCTGACATGTCTTTGTTTCTAAATGTAAGAAAATATGGTCTTTGCTACACGACTGTGTAAACTGCCTTTTTCATATACAAAAGGCCATATATTTCACAGGGTATTGCTTGAAAGCCATCATGAAAACAAGCCCTCATGTCTCCAGTACAGCATTATTACCAAGCTCTTGGGTAGAAAAAGAAACTGACAGCATATGTATGATTTCAGAAGTGTGACATCTTACTTACGTATGAGGTATGAGCTGACACTTCTGCTAATGGACACCAAAAGACAGAGAATTTAAATGAGCAAGTACTGACAAAAAAAAAAAAAAAACCCAAAAAAAAACCCAACAAAAAAAAAACCAAAAAAAACCAAAAACAAAACCCAAAAAAACCTCAATCTATTATTCAGTTAAATTAATGTCTAAAGTCTGTTCACAGTGTATACACTCTAGAAATCCAGTCTCATCTCTTTTGAAGAACATCTCTGTCACTTCTTTCAAGATTGCAAGCTTGCTCTTTTGCAGCGCTTTCTTGGATTTTTTATAACCAATTGTAGCCCCACAAGTGGGTTTGTAAACTGAACTGCTGTGATACACCATATGAAAACTAAATGTGAGCAACATGCCAAAGAAAACCACACAAAGATTAAATTAAACTACACGTGACACCTCATTTTTAAAAAACAAGGGTTTGTTTGTAGGAATTTCTGTGCTGGTTTTTCTTTTTTTTTTTTTCTTTCACATTTAAGTCAGCCAAAATAGATGTCTGGAAGAAGACAGCAGAGAGCAGGACCCTAGGTATAACCTAAAAAAAGCTATCAACAGAAGTGATGTGAGTAGAATAACATCAAAATCTTTGCTAAAATCTTGTGGAACCACTTTAATATATTCCAGGTAAACTCTACAGTCTAATTTAGTTTAGAATTGCTATTAGTTTGTGTTATTTTTATACCCTTGAAGAGATTATAAATATTCTGGTGAGATATTTCTAGAAGGATGTGGAAGGGGAATATGTGGAAGATTTGTCAATACCCTTTAATATGAGCTATTGCAAGGGTTATTAATGCTTTCTACTTCAGGTTGATTTTACACATTCGACATGGGTGCTTTGCCTCCCTGGAGGACCTTCCCTTTGTCCGCTGACTATACAGAGTGCCTGTGGAGACAGAGGTACAAGTGGGCAGAGTAAATGCTCTTTTTCATTCAACTGCATCACCTCTAAAGTGGTTTCTTCATTGCTACACCATGGATTTCAGAAAGCATAAAGTAGATCTTATAATCATATTAGGCAAACAGTCTTAAACTCATTGATGGTATTACAAAAGTGTTCTGATGTCTGACTGGTATTGTTTAACTTGAAAGGTTCTCCCTGTAAACATCCAAAACCTGCTTCGTTACGTTACTTGAAACCAAAGAATTAACAGCAATTAAACAATGGGTAAGCTGTGATATTCCTTTTTTTTTCCCCTATCATGCCAGTCAGTATTTTATTCTAGTTTCTCCACGCATTACCTCTTGCCTTGTATTTCACTCAATTGCCAGCTGTTGGAGAAAGAGATCTTCCTATTCTTTCTGTGCAGTGAAGCACAATGGAATAAAAAACTGTCACTCTTAGGTGCCGCAACAATACAAATAACAAACAGGGCAATGTTTCTTAATCCACAGAACTACACAGAGCAAGGGTCTCAAATAAGGAAATTTCTTATGTAAAACAAGAGTATTGTTTCTCTAGCTTGTCTTCATGCACTAAAAGCAAGCACGTCCTTTCAGTATCAAATGGTTTCTGGTTTAAATTCAGGGGGGAAAATAAATATGTCTCAGTGAGAACACAAGGTAAAAGATTGTTACATACAATGTGGACAGTAAAATCTCAGAGAAAATACTGCCTTACAGGATCAGCGCTATTAAAAATAGGATAGAGACCATATCTCTGCTAAGACTGGGCAAGAATCACACAATCTCCTCATGACCAGCGCAAGCAGTTCCTGAAGCCTGGCTGAGTGTGTGACACTTGGTTAAGAAGCAGCAATGTGTGAAAATGGGCAACCCTAAAATCTCAAGTCTCATACACAGAAAACAAAAAACATCATCACTGCCTGTTCCAGGTTCATTCCAGTTGTAGCTTCCCAGCACCACTGTCCCTTCCAGACAGAACCCAAATGAACTGATATTTCTAAAATCAGAGCTGCATTTCATTAACTTTTTAGTCCGCAACTTGTGAGGCAGCAAATATGCTCCTAGGTTTTGTGTGAAATTCCCAACTGGATAAAGTGTGGAAAAAGAAATGTTAAAGAAGAAATTAAAATTATTAATGGTTTCCATCATTTCTCTCCCTCCCCCTTTACGAAGTTGGAAGCAATGTAAATGCAGAACATCTGATTCTTGAAGTCTTTATTCCCAGAGGTGCTGGTTCTGGGTTAAGCATTCACTTTCTGGCTCACCCCCAGCTTGCTATCAACTCACATTACTGCTCTGTTCCAGACCAAAATCCAACTCCACAGAAGAATGTTAAATACTAGAAATGGGGGAATTGTAATGGAGTAGCTTTCTGTCAATTCCTCTTTATTATGGCTGACAACTGAATTTACATAACTGCTAGTGAGCGTCAATTACTGGTGGCTACTGGATAGCCTTTCCAGCTGAACAATAGCTGAAAGTAATACAGATAACTGTGTGCACATTAGGTAGGCTAAAGCTTTCGTCATAACCACAAAGGTGCTAATGAAGATCTGTCGCTATTAGGGCTGAAATGCTGGTAGAGTGTGTGGGAGATGCAAGTGTTGATACTGTGAGTCAGTGCTGTCCCACGGCCAGCAACAAGGCAGGAGTTTTTAGGTGTTGTCATATTCTCACGTGTCAAATCATCTGCTCCATGTTGTCCTTATGATGTGGTCAGAGCCTTATTATAGAACTCTTTGATGCAATTCGGTGCAGGCTGGATGAAAGAATAACTTGTAGTAGACAAATATAAAGCCTCTTAACTAGGGTTGTGATGTGTTCTGTGTGGGATATGTTTCATCAGCATATTCATAGCATGCGCCTCTGACAGATCTGAGTTTGATTCTCAAGGTGTGAAAGTGTCAAGCTATCATCAAGTCCCATTTTCCCATGCATCAAGTTTCTCATGTTTATCAGGAGAGGAGAGCTATAAAGCTCCTCAGAACGGGTATCTCCAACTGTGACTGCAAAAGGAAAAAGAGGAAAAAAAAAGGAAAAGAAAAAGGATTAGAGTTGTAGCTGCCTATATCAGCCTTCTCCTCAGCCAAACAAGAGGTTTTCACTTCTTTCTTCGTGGAAGTAGAACCTGGCAATGCAGCATTGCTCCAGAATTGTTGTTGTTAGTATCAAAAGAAAAGGGATCCAGTCTTCCCATCTCTCTTGAAGTGATGGGAAATCATGAAGAAAAAAAAAGGCATGGAAGGAATTAGCTTGGACAACACATGTTGTTAACAGCTATCATCCACATTATTAATGTGCCACGTGTGATCTCCAATATCTGAACTGTGGGAAGAACAGCACTATTGAAAATATAATAATTTTTTCATATCTAATTCATGGAATTTTGTAAAGAGAATGTTTTAAATTATCCTAACCAGAGGAAAATGATCTAATTAAGGCTGCAGCAGCAGACTTGGAGAAGGTGATAAGTAGGGAGAGTCAGAATCTGAGAACGAAAGATAGCCAAGTCAAAATAACTCTTAAAACCAAATTTGGCTTATGAGCTGTCAAAACTATGTTGCCATTGGCTAAGAAAAAGAAGTGAGTTATCAAAATATGTTGCTCCCTATCTAAGGAAACTTAATTTTAAAAGCAAGAGAGAGGGAGGAAGTAAGGGGCAGAAAGACTGTCATCTTGAAAGAGAAGCATGATGCCTTCATCAGGCTTATGTGCTATCTTTAAATGCAGATCCTGAAAAAAGGTCCAGCATTCAGACCATGAGGTGAACAGCGGTCTGTTGAGACACATCTTAAAATGAGGAGATTAAATAAATAAGAGGGGTATTAAACAAATAAGAAAGATCTTATATGTGTATATTATATGATTGAATTGATGTTTTATTTAGTTTTTGTAAATGCCTTTCGAACTTCTTACTTAAGAGCTTAACCCAGTGCCTTGCTAGAGTAAACTTGTACTTCTGTCCTTCCTAAGTGTGTTTGGTTAAACTGGCAAATCCACATAAAATTGAAAAATAGAGTATATGATAATAAATGATCAATAATAGTAAATGCAGGCAATATTCAGCTAAGCTGAGATAGCCAAAATAGGTGAATCCAGTAAGAGACAAAGGAGTGATGCTTTGTTGGTTAAAATGTCACTTCCCCTCTGACATTTGGAGCTCCAGTTTTTCTGGAGCAACTATGCAGGGATTAAACTGCAGGGAGGCAATACCTCTTCTTCTATACAACCCAGCTTCCTTGCACCACCACCCCAGCTCCCTTTTCTGGCAGTTCCATCACATGACAACAGTCAGTGTCCCACAGCAATTGCTCTATACCATGGTCAGAAATCTGGAGAGATGGTTTGTTTTCCCCCATGGCACCTCATGACTCAGGGGCAGCCAGAACCACAGTGACATCAAGACAGAGAAAGATGTAAGCTTGCAGCACAAGGAAGAAGTTGCAGAAAGCTGGACAAAATAGTTTTCCTGGGCTGTATTAGCCAGTATCCTTCATGAAAGAATTGATTAATAACAGCTGCATCTGTACTGTAGAAAATAAAATTCGATTTTATCTATATATATTTGTTTTAAAAGATCAGAAGGCTATTCAAAGCCGAGTCAATAGTGGCGTTACTGGAACTCATTTAGAATGGACAATGTTTGGCCTATTGTGTTAAATTCCTGAGGGTTTGCCTATTTTTGTATCAGATTACAGCTTTATTAGGTACAACTGTTTTTACATTGCATTTTTGTGATTAATGATGCTAAAAGGATTTTGGCATTTCAAATGTTGTACACAAACCTAATGGGCAAAATCTTCTGTAAACTTCTTCTAAGCTTTTGGCAAACTTTCCTCAGGAGCAAATATTAACTCCAGATAGTGTTTATTAGCTTTTATAAAATAATCACTGTAATAGTAGCATGTAATTGCTGGAGGTAAGAGAACATCCAGGCCAAGAATTAATCAAGTTTGAGCTCCTTAATAGAAACAGGTCAGGACCAATTTATTTCTTGCCCAGTTTGTATTTAAGATAATATAATTTTGCTCCGGTTTTGTTTCATATTCCAAGAGTGATTTCATACACAACATCCCCTGAATAAACTGTGTTCTTAACTAGAGATGGGTCTGAACAGCAAAATTCAAGACCCACTTTATACTCTGACAAAGTATGGAGACATTTGGACTCTAATTTGCACAACATGTGCTGTAGAGCAAGCAAAACATTCAGATCTAAAGCCAGCCCCACTGTCTTTTTAGCCCACTGCCCAAAGTTTCAATGCTTGTATAATCCGGGTTTTTGAGGATGTCCTGTCAGCATCAGACAAATGGGAATCAAGTATTGGTTTACAAAGAGTTCAGAGCCAGTATGTCAGACTCATTACACTTTACTTGAAATCAGTTATAGATTACAATTAACAAAAAAAAAAAAAAAGAAAAACAAATAAACCCCCCCAAAAATGCACCCCCCAAAAAAAAGAAAAAAAAACAAACAACAAAACAAATAACAAAACAAAATGACAAACAAAAAAGAAACAAATAAAAAAACAAACAAAAAACCCAAACAAACAAAAAAACAAACAAAAAAACACAAAACCCCACAGCAAGAGGAATACAACCATGACTTCTTGTATATGGTCTCTTTCATGTAATAGGCATAAAAGTATATTGAACCACCATGTGTCAGGTTATTTCTTGAGCAGAAACAGTGCAGAAACAGTCTTTTGATGAGATATGTGAGGAAAAGTTAAAGCATGAATATAGACGTATCTGAGACAACACCAGGTGAAAAACAGCCACTGCAAGTGCCGCCAGAAAAAAAAAAAAAGACTTAACCTGAGTTCAAGCCACTAGAAACACCACTAATATAGCATCAAAATTTGGGATACTAAGTAAGGTAGATTTATCACTGAGGGTTGATGCTACCTCAGGGGTCTCTGGTTCCCACTACATGTACAGTGAAGCTGATGGTCATGCATTTTCTTTGAAGTCAAAGCCACAGTGTAGGATGCTTATCAGGAGATGTGATCTCTCTGGCATATCAAGCTGCATCAAGGCATCCAAGTACAGTTTCAACACAGGAGGTGAATTCTATTCATTAGCTCAACTGACATCTCTGCAAAATCAACCATGCCCAGAACCTTTCTCTAGGTCCTTCCAGAACCAAGGACAACAAACCTAGAATGGCCTGTGTCCATGTTTAGCTCTCTAACCCTCCAAAGCAAAGTGGTTGCATCTAAAATGCTCTCCTGGTAAAGTCAATTCCCCATTCCTGTCTGGAAATTTTATGGGAGAGTGCCAGCTAGCTTGTGCAAATGCCATGCCTGTGACTAGCCTAACATTTTGACAGAATGGATAACTGAGTTCTAGTACCTGGCTTTGTACTCTGAAGCTGTATGACTTGCTACAAAACAAAGAGGTTTCATGTATAGTAGCTCACAGGGAATTTTTGGTTAGTTTGTTCTGGGAAACAAAGTCATCCTTAGTCACAGGCCAGTCCTGGCATCTGCCATTTTTCTGTTTGCAAGAAAAGTGAGAGACTTGCCATTGAAGTTTTAAGGCAAGGGTCTCATCACCAACAGCATGAAGTACTCTGCTTGGCTAAGCAGGAATCAAAAGCACAATACCCATATTGTGGAATTCCATCCATTCTCTAGTGCAAGTATTCATATTTCTATTCAAAAGAGCTCACTGAAACTAGTCCACTCTCCTTTTATAATCTGTTGAACATCAGCCATCAATCATATTTAATGTATATAAACACCTCTCCACAAAATCTTAGGGGATTCTAATTCAAATAAAACCATTAACTATAAGCTTTGAAACTCTTTTTTCAAAATCATAAGATTTGCATTTAGATTTGTCCTGAAATCAAAGTTAACTCAATGTTATTATTTTCCTAACCCTAACCTTCTAGTGTATACTGTGAAATCACAACAATGTACAGAGGAACATTGTAAATGGATAATGACTCCCAGTTGTTATGCATTACATCATGGAAAGCAATGTTTCCCACTTCTCAGTACCAGAGCTCCACTTAGAAAACCTGCCATTTCAGTACCTCGAGGGGCTCCCCATATCCACAGGTGTCAGAGCCTTCTATTCATCTAAATCACTTCTACTATCAGCTGTGGAAAAGGTAGTATTAAAACTAAACATATAAGTCTGTCCAGACCTGGACCTCATCCAGCTCCATACAGACCCATGCAGGTGTCTCTGAACACTGATCTCCAGAGCTCCAAGGGAACACAGAGTAGAAAATCCTACACTGACCCTGCCCAAAACCAGTACAGGCTGCAGATTAGTTGATTTGCAAGACTGCCCTGCAAGATACACCTCAATAGATAAAATATAGTGATAATTTCAATAATATTTTCTACTGGATGGTTACTTCACAGAACTAGATGGAGGCACCTATCTGCAATCAAAAACAAATTCAAGAAATTACCACCTACATAGGAAGAGGAAAAGAATGGAATAATTCCTCAACTTGATTCATGAAAATATAAATTTTTGTCTTCTTACCTTGATTTAAAATCCTAATATAAAACTCAATGCAGTTTCCAGGGATTGATTCAAAATCTACTGCTTCACATTCACACCACCCCCCACCCCCCCCCGGCAGAAAAAAATGTGGAGTTACAAAACCAAGCTGACTTCTGTGCTGGAAATAATATCCCAGATGAGATGAAATGAACCTAGTTTAGGTAGGGAATTCTAGTGCAAGCAATTTTATGTATAGAGACCCTATAGCTAGAAGAAAGACAGAATACTCTCAAAGCTGTTAAGTGACATTCACAAAAGTCCACAATAAGTCAATTGTTTTCAGCTCCACAGAAAAATCTTTAACAGGCCTGTGAAGAAACAAAAGGAGTTTTCTTACTCTTCTTCACAATTTAGCTAACCACAACTGCAGCTAAAGCAAAGAATTTAACTTTAGGTAAGAACCTCCAGAAAAGAAATTAAAAATGCAACAGAGAAAAGAGCATTTCCCTCTGCAGCTGGCCAGCAGAGTGAGCCACTTCAGGCTTCAGAACCACAGCAAATGACAGCATGTGGCAGAGGTCCCAAGTTCTCACTTTGCCATATATATCTTCAGTCAAAGTAAGAAATTCATCTCCATACCAAATTATGGCCCTAATGAGAACAAATGCCACAGATTTTTGTTGTTATGCAATTTTATATTACATAAATAAAAATGCAGTGCTCACCACACAGTTGAGTAAAGCTTAAATTCCTCCCTATAAAAATCCATGTAATCTTATGTTTGACAGAACATTACAAATGTCATTCATGAATAAAAAAGAGGAGAGAAATGCAGAGAAAGGATGAAGAAGACAATGATAACATGAGGTATTACCTGAGCAGGCATTCATCAAAATTACAGGTTACATCCATTTCTGGTCACTTATTGTAAGTTCATGAAAAAAAAAAAAAAAAAAAACTTTTAGAATTAAAACATATGTCTCAAGTAAACATGGCTTTATGTCTGGAACAGGCTGTACAGAAGGCAGCACAGAGATGTAGCCCAGAAATACAGGTAGGACAAGACAAAATTTGTTTCATGTATGCATGAGAAGGCCTCCATTTAATCTTGGACCATCCCTGAGACCATTTTTGTAAGGTTCTAGAGAAGAGCTATAGCTGCTGGCATATGTACCTCTGCACCTTCACCACTGGCAGTAAATTATTGGAAGAAAAAAACCTTTATTTCCATTCCCTAAGGAATTTGTTCCGAACTTGCTGAGGCACAGTAACAGTCTCAATTGTGACGTCCAGAGTATCATGCCAAGCAGGCTTGCACACCAAAGTACACACACACACATATAAAAGCCAAACTTCTGAGATGGTGCCAGTTCACTTTTACCAGTCTGGAAGCACTTTCACGTGTTGCCTTTGCAGCAATTGTGTCATATATGTATGTTTCAGACATACAGTGAAGATCGATAGGATGAAAGTCTAGCTATAATTTTATAATCACTCATCTAGAAAATGTTGTTACACCAGTGTGACACTTACTCCAACAAGCAAATGCTGTTCACAGAATCTTTTTCGAAATGTATATTATCTACATGGCAATTAAAATTTTATTTATGATCAAGAATCAAAGTCATTGCCACAAAAGGTTCATAATATGAATGAGGTAGATTATGTGATATAAGAAGTATGGCAGTAGGAGTGGTAAATTTAACACACAGCTCTTCAGGTTTGGCACTTTTTAGGGAATAACAAAAATCAAAATTTCCTAAAGAAAAAGAGAAAAAAAATCCTACCTATTAAAGCCACAACTGGAAAGCATTTTGGACTCTTCCATGTTTCTCAGTTATGTTCTTTTGGGGTCTATTTTAATCCACTTTTTGCAGAGCTTTCAGCCTGTGACTGAACTGAAACCAGCCAATCTCTCTTTCTGGTTCATGTATATTAGCTCAGTGCTGTTAGGTTTGTTTCTCCAAAACAGCAGGGTGCTGGGATTTTTTAAAGGTTTCCACAGAAATTAAGGGGAGAGGGATATAATACCTTCAACTCAAATTTATTTCTTTTAATTCATTTTATATGCACTTGGGGTCTAAATAACTCAAGAGTAATTACTGAAAAGTAGCCTATTGTGTGACTTGCACCCCTTTGTGAGCAACTATTGCCTTAACTCCAGATGCAGAGTATTTTGTAACATTACTATGCTCCATATTCCCTTTGTGAAGCAGACAAGCAGTGGATCCATTTTTCACTTGCATGCCAGAATAGCTAACCCTATGCGTACTGTAACCCATGTATACAAAGGCCAGCAATCAACTACTACCACTAGAAGTTAGTACAAATCAGGAGTCAGATATAACACCTCAAAACCATGTCTCTAAATACTAGTGCCCCCTAAGCTTACCCTTATAATAGAACAAAGTTACTTCTGATAACACAATGTAGTCCTTAATATTTTGACTAATAAGTGCCAACTCTGGCAATGTGGTCTCACATAACAATAGAAATTACAAGCAAGAAATTTTAAGCATTCATTCAAGTTGCTGGTCACTGTCCAAATTGCTACCACTCATAGTGAGTGTGGCTTGAAAACTTTAAAATACACATTTGTCTAAACAGAGTTTACTTTGTGCAGGGCAAAAAAAGGCATCTCACAAAAAAAAATTCCATCAGCTGCACAATATACAGTCATATCGTTATTACAGGTCTCCGGAGCCTGTGTGAAATACAAATGAATGTGCAAGTGTTACCAGAATGAAAGGGTAGAAATGAGGAAAATCTGGAACCAGCTAGCCACATTTCACTGAGCTAGATAACTACATCTTTCCTCTCCTCATTTTTCCTCTCCATTGCAAGCATCTGGAAAAAAAATGAATAAGGTGTGTGAGGAGAGGAGTCATGTCTGAAACTGCTTCAATAAGCTAGAAATCTCAGGAGCTCCAACAGCTGAGGTTTTTTCTTCCTCAGATCAAACTAAGGGGGATTGACTTTTTTCTCATTAGCACAGATTTTAATTTTTTCATTCAGAGACTGGCACTTCTTTGTCTTAGAAATTTTCTGGGATGTTTAATGTTTAGGATTTCCGTGTACTCATTAAGAAAATGTAATTTTGAATCTACATTTCGCTGTTTAATGTAGATGGACACACATCTGGCTGAATACACATACGCTAATGTGGATTTAGAATTATATTTCCTTAAAGAATACATTAAAATATATACAAAATACACCAGCATTACACAACCTACCAATCAAAAAACTAGAAAACCACAGAACTAGTGCTGTCCATGAAACTTCAATTCATCTGCCTTTGGGAATACATATCATGAGGCAGGACAAGATGGTATAAGTGCACCACCTCCTGTTTTTTGCACAGGATTTTAACTCATTCTTCTCATTCTCCTTGCCTTCTTCACTCAATATGTGTCATGGCATGAAGTCTTGTGCTGAGGATTATTATTTTCCTTCTGGTGTGTCAAAACAGTAACTAAATCATTCCCAAAGGTGAGTGAATATATCTTCCTGGTACCTCCAAGACATTAGCTGCTGCTATTATTAGTAGTAGTAGTATTATTGTTGTTGCTGTTGTTGGTGTTGTGCAAATTAGGCAAAAAATGAGATCTAGAATCAGATGTCTGAGAACAATTGATATTTCAGAGATCTTTGTGTATTCAAACACAGCAACAATTAGTATAAGTTGTATCTGCTAGCAGTCAGCATTCCTATAAATCTGTAACAGCTTTCCATGTTAAACTTCCTGAAAATAAGGAAGGCACAGTTAGTGGCCAAGAGTAAAACTGTAGGTTTAAATAATGATTGCTTAGTTCACAAAAGAACACTGTGGAGAACTGTAATCACAGAGTAGAATTGCATGGCATTGTGCCTCCTGTGACAGAAAGGTGTTCATCCCTCTTGCAACTCCCCAGCAATTTGTGCAGTTATAAGACATGGTCCTTCAGAGAGCGTTCTTTAACATACAACCTTCAAGTAAGTGCACACCCTGTCTGATGCACTAAATAAAACAGTGATTCTTAAGAAGAAAAAGGAAAAAAAGAAACCAACACAATAAACAAACAAAAAAACCCCAGAAACATACTTGTTTAAGTAAAGAGCAGAGGTGACCGTTTTTAAAATAAGAGAGGGAAATACTCTGCAATTAGACAGGGTCCATCATGCCATTTCAATTTTGGGGAAAAAATCTGCTGGTATAAAGGCATGTTTCAATTCTAAACATACTTTCCATAATATATGGAAAATGAGGTATTTTTGAACACCCGAACTAAAATTTCTATTTCAGAATTTGCAACTTTTTAAGAAACAGACGATTGATTTCTAGTCAGCTGTGACAACTAGAAGACACTAAGTGTTAGCTCCCCAGTCAATAAGAATTACAAAATCAGGGACAGCCTGAGAATATTCTAGCTTACATATTTACTTCCATACATGCATGTACACTGGAAGAATAGAGGCTGACTTGAATATAGGTATTGTACATGCCTTTCACAGTTCTTTGTCCAACCCAAAAGCCTGGTTGGCAGCAAGCAACTTTCTTTGAAAGCTTTAGGGCATCTCAGCATCATAAAGCAAATGCCTCTTTTGATCCTCTAAGTCCCTCTAATAAAGTATCATGCTTTATGCATTTCTTCTCAAGACTGAACATTTGCTCAAACACAGAAAAATAACTTGGCAGACTATGTATAATGGCACCACCTAGTGAATTCATGCAAAAGCCATGGGCTATTCCAGCACTGGTGTTGCAAAATTAACATTATGTGAGAGAGAAGACCTTGAAAATGCTTTAACAGTGATGCTGATCTATATAATCTATGGTACATCTTAAATTATTTGTAAATTATTTCAAAAATAATTATTCTAATAATAACGTATTATCCCAATGATTCATGAGCAGGCCTACAGGAGATGCAGAAATTTTTTGGAACAGTATTGAAAGTACTAGAAAGAAACTTTTGCATTACTAAGAAATACATCAATGCTTAACTTTTAAAGGGAAGAGGATATTTTTAATCACTTACTTGAAAATGTAAAATTATTGTTTAAATTAATCCTTTGCAGGAAAAAAAAAAAAAAAAAAGAAAGATATTTCATCGAAAAAATATATATGGTTTAAGGGAAATTTTTCTGCTTCTCATCGAAGAAGTATTTGCAATGGCGTCCATTCTGTGAATGTAAAATGTGATAAGATCATACACAACACAAAGTTCCTAGATTGGCAAATATTGCCAGAAATTAACTTCCCCCAAAAAAACACCACATATTTTTTGAATATGTCACAATCCTGAGTACTGAAATATCCTAGCAATTTCATGAGGAATTATTATTTTTTTTGTCTGCACAAGGAGATTTTATTAAATACATTACTACATTTGAATGTGGCCTTATGGGCATCAATGCTTCACACATACCAAATCTTGGGCATACACAGAACACACAGAATTTCAGCTTCAAAAGAAAAGTTACTGCGAATGAACACAAGGATGAGATAAGCTTTAAGTCCTTAACCTCCCCTGCTAAAGCCAATAGAAAACCTTCATTAACCAAACTAAGTTCAAAAAAGGCACATAGTGTATGTGTGTGCATGTATACCCTTATATATGCATAGATATATGTTTTCATGTGTATGTATGCATAAACTGACCTTAGAGGAAATGGGGAGATCAGGCCCTTTAAAAATGCTGTAATGATGATTGTACAATGTGATGCTTGCTTCTCCAAAGTTATGCATATATCACAATGTTCTAAAAAGTGTAAAAAATCCCAAAGATTATCCTTCAAAAAAATGGAAATGCCAAAACCCTGCTTCTTCTCGACAGCAGTTCTAACCCTAATCAGAGGTAAACCAGTCTGCAGCACTGGCAGGCAACTATTTAAGACCAGCGGATGGGGCCAGAGCTATGGTAAGTGCAGGACTATAGCTGTCACATCCCCAGTCACTGCATTCCCATGCTCATGATTGAGTCACCCACATATTTCTTTTGAGCAAGGCTGATATCAGTTTGATGTTTTGTCTCCTTATCTCTGTTTGGCATCTGCCTGTACATAGATCTCAATTATGCCCCTTCCATTTGTGCATTATTTTAAATGCTTAGGTTTTGTTTTGGTTTAACTTAAAGTTTTGAATTCAAAGATTTTCTGGAAATGCCCTGAGGTAAGGGATAAGAGCCAGAACCTGAGCTGGAAAAATGGTGACTGAAAGTGCATATGATGGTTTTGTTTCCCTGAATGGTTAGCTTCTTTTTAGTAAGACCTAAGAGAAAGTCATACCATACCATCAAACCAAGGCAAAGTTGCATGAACTTCAGCTTCTCAAAGCTGAAATTTTCTTCTGTGCAGCACAGCATTATGAAAGGATCCATACTTCAGCTGAAAGAAGCAAAATAGTATCACACTAACTGGCATACCTGCTAACCTCAGACCAACACAGCACTGTCTTTGTTGTACTACATGGAATCATGAAGCTATCCTGGGCCCCATTGCTTCAATCCCACCTGCACCATGGTCCAGTTGGGAGTATGATCTTATAGTAAGTACTACACAGTGAAATCCTCTGCACTCAGATATCACCCAGTTGTTTTCTTTCCTTTGAGAAAAGAAATACCATCATCACTACTGCAACTTCCATCTCTTTCTGTAACATCTGCAGGAGCAGATTCAGCCTGGCTGGTGGCCAGTGGTGACCCTATGATGCCAGTGTTACTCTTCATCCTACAGCTGAGCACCAGAAGGACACAATGTGACCTCAGGGCAGTGACTACTCATGCTGCAGTACCCAGAGGGGGCTGCAAGAGCTATGTGGACAGTAAGAGCAATGAAACATCTGTGAGACATTCAGTTTCCTCTGTGACCATGGGACTCAGCACTTGGACTGTGAGCAGTATGGAAAGACATGTGGGTTCCTGCCCTGTGTGGACACATGGCTTTCTGATTGTTCTTCTTCAGGTTACTCACCTTCCATTACTTCTTTTGGGAACATTAATATACTTTATGCATAGACTGTACCAACTGTGGTTTAGTACTCTAGAGTATACATATTCTTAAATGTGGATCGGCATTTTTCTACTATTTTTCCGTGGCATCTCTCTCACATTCTGTTGTCATCTACATTTTCTACGCTCTGTTTTCACAACTCATTTTCACCTTCCCACATGAAGGATATCTCTGGCAGGGGACATTTATATTGTAAGTAACCTAAACATCTCAGTTTGTGCTTACTACACTGAAACTGGCAGTAGTCTTAGAGCAATGGGGAAGTACATGCCCCTGTGTGGCCTTGAAAACACAATATATTGTACACAGGACCTATAGTCCCTTAATCTCCCCACCTACACACTTCTGCCATCCTTCACATTCCTGTTCATCCCTAAAATTCAGACTTCTGTTTTGTTCCTGAGAACGAGCTTGAAAGGCAAATGCAGGGCTAGAAGAGGGATGAGGTCTGTGTGCACATGATTCAAAGGTGGCTTCAAGGAAGAAAACTTCCTTGTTTTAAGAGAGGAGAGAAGCAAAGATATGACTGATTTTTTCCATCTGTTTTGGTTAGGAAACCAGCTCTAATATTACTGTGGCACTACTTTGGATGCTTAACTTTGAATTTTTAAAAAAAAACAAGTAGGGAAAGACCTGAAAGAGCTTTGGGTTTGGCAGGGCTTAAACCATGACAGCAGTAAGAAGGGCTGCTGGGGAAATCCAACAGCTAACAGTGCATGCTTAATAAAAAGGCTTCAACTCCAGAAAAAGAGAAGTTGCTGTGCTTTGGTCGGGCATTTTCTCAGAGGACCTGGAAAGAAACCCTGTCCAATGAAGTGCGAACTCACGTGAGAGACTCAGTAGATGGCACTCCTCCCCGAGCCAGCAGCATGAGGGCTCAGCTTTGGGTTAGAAGCTGTTCTTCCAAGGAGGATGGGTTGAAATCTCTTCTATAAAATATAGGATTCAATATATATATATGCACACAAAAAAAGCCTTACATATTCAAGTTGTGTATATGTATAAAACTTAAGCAGTCAAGAACACAGCCTTCCTTGGAGACTAGCTTGCTCCCTATGTGCCAGTGCAACCCATTTACTCCTAAATCCAGCCATTAAATTGAAGTAAAAGACGCTATGGGTCCTGGCATGCGCAGAGGTGCAAACAGGCTATTGTGATTTGAAATTGCCTTGGAGTACAAGGGGATTCTGTTAAATCTTCCTGCTTGCACAGGCCAGGAGAAACACAAATTTTTAGTTGCCTTACTTGGGTGAATTCTGTTTGAAAACATGAAAACATAAAATCATTCTCTTATTCTACCTGATAGATGACTGCAATGTTTAGATAGATAATTCCTGGGTTTGTACAGAATTTGCATATATCTTTATATACAAATATGTATATATATGTATGTACATGATCTTTAGAACCAAAAGTCCACAAAAATGGTTACTGTTACTATTAAAGTATACAGACAAAAAAAATTACATTTCAATCTAGCTAAGTCAGTTCTTATGTCAATTTTAATTTACACTGCAGTTCCTTGGATTTTCCATGTATTTTACTCTGCTGAACATTTTCTTAATACTCGCTGAAGCACTTAGGAAACCAAAAACATAGTTCACATGCCTCTACATTATCTTCCAAATCAGAGTTCAGAGGAAAATTCTAAAGTGAAATGACAAATAATCTGAAGAGGGAGAAGTAAGAAGATCTAGAAAATAAAGAATTGTTGGAACAGATATTAGAATTTTCCATTGCAAATTATCACCACTAACCGGCTGTCTGGGAAACACTCCAACCTGATGTTGGGTTCTCTTTGATAACGTGGTGTTTCTAAGCAACATTTCTAGTCGGCCTGTGTGTATGAGTGGTCAGCCACCACTCTGCAGCTTCAAAACATGAATTTCTTTTGTTAGATGCAGATCCAATTTGCTGTTTGGTTTTCATATGAAAAATACAGGCTTTTTAATATACAGTTTATTAAAAAAAAAGGAAGCGTGCTAAATATTGTAACACATTTCAACACATATAGCAGCACATCTAATTTATTCAGTACTACATTAATGAACCCCTTTTTTGTTCTTGAGCTAAGCAGATGGGTATTCAGGTAGCATGTGTTAAAGTTGTCAAGAATTTATGTTCTAATTCCATTCACATAAGCAGCCAAAGGCACTTCTTACATAAGAATGACAGTGATAACAATTAGCTGGTCTCTTCTCTCAATGTGTTTCTACTATAATCCCAGATGAAATATTCTTCAGTATTTGGACCTGTTCAACTAGAATTTCCAAAGTTCATTCTTGCCAGACCTTGTAAGTGAAAAATATGTGATTTCCAATCCCTCAGAATCCATGGACTGCCCGTCCAGCTTGCATCTATGCTTTGCACACGAGGCGTATATAATGATTAGGTAATTCATAATCTAATTTGAAAACTGTTCCTATCTCACCCAAAAATAGTTTTAGTTTGATATGTGGGGATTCATATCACTGATAAATAAAGAACAGGCATGTTCCTGTGAAGAAAGTGATAATCAGTTCTGCAGCAGACGGGATCTTTCATACTGACAGTAGAAGAGAACCGGACCTGCTCTTGGCTGATGGACGTTGAGCTAGTCAGAGTCCTGCAGACTCCTGGCAGGAATGGGGATACAGTGGAGCCACAGGAGACACTGTGTTCAGTGAAGTTAGGCCATTTTCTGCAGCTATGCTTGCATCTCAGAAAACCTGACTTCAGATAGCTGGCAAGGACAGTTGCATTCCACACTCAGGCAGAAAATATTTTAGATTTCTATAAAATCATCCTATCAAAATGAATATATTTTATCAACTCAGATCTGGAATATGTGCATCCTAACGGTGCTAATTATAACGAGACATATGGTGAAACAGAATTACAGATTGAGACATTTTAGGGAATTTCTCTACCTATGATTTCTTCTTGACATTGGAATCTTTCTTATGGACATCTGTCAGGATGTAAGTTCCAGCAGGAGTGTGGCAAACTCAACTCCTCCTTCTGATCATTTGCTTCTGTATTGACATAAAACCCACAGTAGGTGACAGAGAAGTTACTTGCACCTGGCTCATGGCTAAAAATAGTGACCCATTAAACTTTGATGATCCTCCATTTAAATGGAGCCACTCAGATGAAAGATGGCAACTATCCAGAGCAAATGGTTCTTTCAAGTCTGACTCCCAGGAAAGATAGTAATCAAACTACAGATTAGCTGCCAAGAAACAGATAATCTGATACACCTTATCTAAAGATCACCTGAGGTATAGGAAAGGGCCTTATAGACATTGTTTCCTCTGAGATCACTTCAGAGGAAAGAAAGAAGCAGCAGAGAGGACTCAAAAACTCAGTGGTTCAGACCTGAAATTGAACAAATGTCACAGACAACCCAGAAAACTCTGACCTGAGGACAGAAACCATTCAAGATAAAGAGGAAACTGAAGCAGGAGGCTGAATGTGGAAATGTTTTGTCCACAGATGTGTACTTCTAATGCTTGCTGAAGCAAGACATGATGTTTTTTGCTACCTGTCTGCTCACTTCAGCTATCCCATATCTTTGAGAGGAGAAACTGCAAGTTTATGCTGACCATAATGTGGAGTTCTGGGAAAAGATATGCATGAAGAAGTAGGGGAGGAGATGATGGGCTGTAGAAACCTTGCTTTTCTGAAACAATAGTAGATAAAAAACATATCAAAGACATCTGCTACAAATAGAGGCTACATCTTACTGAGACATAAAAAAGCTTAAAACATTCAGATATCTTGTAATATTGCCCAAACACAGCAGCTTGGAGTGTACAAAAAGAACTGAGTTTTATCAAGGCTGTGACACACACAGTCCTAGAAACATTAATTCATCTAGCCTGCAGCTATGTGTTCCTTTCTTAGCACACTGGCTCCCCTTGTTATAGTCACAAAAATAATTCTGTCATGTACTCTCCCTTTCACAACAGGCAGTCTTCACACACGCCTGAATTTTGGCTGTTTATGTGGATCGTGCGGAGGTACAGTGCATGGAGGGGCATCCATCAAGGACCCAAACAGTCTGTGGATTCCCTGAATGCAGTGGGAAAACCAGGGAGTGCATCTTTTGGCATTTCATGGTTACATAGAAACATGACCAGGTTAATCAGGGGTGCAGGCACTTATTCCCCCCTCAGTCTGGCTGCAGGCATTGGGGACATCTCATACCATAAAACTAGTGCAACATTATTTTATGCCTTTCTCCACCAGTGCTGGCTGAGGTATGATATCCCTGAGATTTCCTTTATCTTCATGGAGAAAGAGAATCTCCTCAGGAGACTTACTAAAACCACTGCAGACCTGCATCATGCAGACAATATGTCTATCTTTCAGCATTCAGCATGAGCAGAACTTAGGTGATAGAGCTTGTAACAGAAACCTCATTAAAATTCAGTTAATCTATGTTGATTAATCTTTAACTTTTTCTTTTTTTTAAGCTGATGCTGAGTTTCATGAGTTGTGGAATTGCCCACAAATATGTTTGTCACCAAATGCTGTGAGGAGGTATGTGTGACAGTTCCCATGACTGACCTCCAGAACAACAGCACAAAGGTCAAACCAAATGTCCATCTAGCGCAGTCTCTAAATAGCAGCAAAAAGGTGATGGTTAAAGAAAATGTAAGTGCTAGGAAAACAGTATGATATTTTGTCTACTGTGTCATTCCAACTTCTAGTGCTGTGTAGATAAGTGACTTCATAAGCCAGATGTAAGTTTGTGGTTAGTACTGCTTGATTGATTTTCTGCTCCTAACTAGTCACTCACTGCACCTGTGGTTCAGACCATGGCCTCATTTCATTTCCTTCTCTCTTGAGCATTTCCATGCTTTCTACCATGCAGGCCACTACACTTGAAGTAACTTTTACCTATTACTTCATTTGATTCTCCCCATCTTAAAACTCAGCATTGCTCCAGAAAACCTCTGGGAAAGTAGTAACAAAAAGATTAATGAATGCATCTTTCAAATTGTGCATGTGCTCTAAAGCTTGATCCAAAATCCCATTGCTGACTAAGCAAAACACAACACTGATTTGAGTCAGATGCAGACTACCTCCCCTGTGATTTTTTTTTTTTTTTTTTTTGAACAATGCCAGAAAGTCTCAGGGCACTTGAAAACTCAAAAGTCTTATAAATGGGGATTGAAAATTAGATTGTACACTACTAGGTTTTGTTCTTTCGTTTAATTAAAGAAATAGCATTTTCATTGCAGCTACAGGTGTAAATTTGACAATGACATTTGGCATGATTATTACACAATGTGCATCAAAATAATTTTGCCAGTGTGTTATAGTACCAATAAAAATTACAGTCCTTTTTGGCAACCTTCATCATTCTCCTCTGTCCTTGTTCATGCCACTGAATACTGTGTAAAGAGTAGCAGAATTGTTGACGGCCCAAAAAGTCATTTAAACCTCTTTGGGTGTTTGATAAATTCACCTTTTCTCACTGTGACTGCTAATATGAAATCAAGAGACCATCTTTCGCTACCATGAATAACACCCAAACTTTAAATTCATCATATGGATCAGAGTCTTGAAAGATTCTCTTTTCCATCTTTGGGAACAGAATAGAATCCATTTCACAACCAACTGATCTGGCAAGACTGCCATTTGTCATTTCCCTTTTCATTTTCCCCAAAATTTCTTTATCGGTTACCATAGGTTGAAGATATCCTTACTGCGAGCCTTTCATTTGCTCTACCAGACAGCTGTTGGAGTCCTAGCATAAAACTATTTTCTATGTCTATGCCCTCTGCACATATATGCCCCAGGATGTACTTCAACAATATTCCAAGTACCAGCTCTTTTTGTTGGTTCCCATAGTTCCTTTTAAGCTTTCTTATCTTAAGATGGACTGCACATCTTGATTCCCTGCTCACCTCAGTCTCCACTGTGATGTTTTCACTCTTCTCTCCAGGACTAGTTAAGATATCAGCCCTCCAGTGGCTCTTCATAGCCTGCTATCAGGGGCTTCTTGACACCAACACATCTGCTACACAATCATCTACCTTCTGCTTTTCCATTCTTCCAGTGACAAGCCTGCAGGCAAACCCTCCTCTTACTCTCCATCCCCACTTGTTTTCCTATGTTTCACTGTCCTGTTCTTCTGCTCTCCTTAATTCAGCTTTAAAAGGTTGATTCCTCCTCTGCTCTTTCCTATCCTGCTCTCCCAGTTGTCGGCTTTTGCCAAAATATCTTCTGATGTCCCCATACAGTTCCCTTGCCAGTTAACTGACTTCTCCAAAGTACCTCTGCAAGCCTATGACCCCTCCTGCCCCACTTTTTCCATGTATTAGCAAACCTTCCTAATCAGTTCCAGTTGAGGTGCAAATGCACTACAGGAAATTACACTTTGGTTTACTTGGCATCCTTCTGACAAACACTCTCCTGCTTCACAGGATTGTACAGGGTTTGTCCTTCCAGGATCAGAGCACTTTCCAAAGTCTTGGTTTCATTACCCAAAATATTTTAGGGTGCAGAAACAAATTTCATTCCTAAAATGTTCCCATTCTTTTAGGAGTCAGGGCATACTTTATTTGAACCTTCCACCTCACGAATCAAGAGCTGTGCCCTAAACACTTCGTGGGAGATACTTGGAGCTCCTTAGTTGCACAGAATCAATTAGAGCATGAACAAGTAGGGCTCGGCACTTTCAGGCTCAGCACTTTCAGGCTCAGCACTTTCAGGCTCTCTTTGCAGCGATGAGGTGGTATGTGCCCTGACAGTACCTTTGCAAACTGCATTGCTTTTCCTGCACGGCTTTTTTTTTCTCTCTTTTTTTAATAATTCCATTGCAGGCTTGGCCCTTCAATGCGCTTAGTGCTAAGCACATAAATAGTTTAACTGATGTGAAAGAAATCGCCTACATGCCTGCACATGTGATTAAATGCTTTGGTGGATCAGGCCAGAATGCCGAACACATTGTTGAATCAAGCAATGAGTGTGTGTATAAACAAGATCTTTACAAACTGACACAAACATAGCACTGCATTTCTTTAAGAACCTCGTAACTGTGTTCAGCCCTGGCTTAAATGCACTGGCTTTAGTATGGAAAGGCTAGAAATTAATTTAGCATTACTTCTATTTTGATGTGAAGAGAAACTGCTTAGGTAACAGTCTGTGATTCCAATTTTTTTAGACACAGGCATATTTTCAGTAGTTGCTGTACAATCTTATGTGGTGATTTACAGTACTGACAATATGCAAAAACTTCAGAGACATTTTAATTTCTATTTTTACCAAGCCCCAGCTGCTTTTATGAAGGATGGTGTTTGTGTCATTGACCACTGGAGCCCAGCTAAGAACCTCGAATCATTATGCTGCCCTGCCCTTGCAAGTAATGAACCCTTTTCCAGTTTGTCAAATGCTGGTGTTTTGTGGTTTCCTGGAAGGGAGATAGCAGCTCCCTGGAAGGGAGTGCCTGCTCCCACTGAACAGGATGTCAAGTTTGTCAGTATCAGAGACTGCAGTGCTGGCTGCCCTGCAGGCTTTCATGCAGAATTAGGGGAACAACCATTACATTGTTTTATTTTATTATCATTACAGCACCAGTGCAAGTAATCTCCGACTGGTATAGCTCCATTAATAGGCAGCCTGTTAGCCACAATTCCATGCACCAGGACAAGTAGCACTGATACTTTAACGACATCAAAAGTAAACAGGGATTTACACATACTATTTTGATCTTGATTCTGTTCCAAGTTTTTTAGCAGTTTATTTATTTTTAATAGTTGCCATGAATTTTCTTAAAATTTATAGCACTTCTTTCTTTGCTCCTACTTCAGTATTAAAAGATATCACAAACCATCTTAAATGAGGTTAAACTTGTCCTCCCAAAAGCCTCCCAGTGGAACTGCTAAGGGTTTAATTTTCTACTTTAATAGGTCATTTATTTTTCACTTTGAGAAGACAGAGCTTTCATTGATTGCAATAAAATCACATAACAGACTACTTGAGTAGGCAAAAAAAAACTGATAAAAACATAGAAGTTGCCACTTTTGTAGACGTCTTCAGAAATATTCTGACATTTTCAGTGCTCACATGCTATCAACAAGTGGAGGATGAGTGCACCTCGGACCTGCTAGTGTTAATGAAAATGATCTCAGCAAACTTGCTGTGCGTAGCTGGGAAAGGAAGAGACTCCAGTGCTTTTGCTTGTTAACATTCTCCTTTGTTTCTGCCCTCTCCAACTCAAATGCTTTCTAGCTGTTTTGCTGGCAGCTTTAGAAACATTAATGTATTCCAAACTAGAAAAGTTTCTACTTTAATATCTTACAACTAGCTCAGTATGTACTGACCTCAAACCCAGGATAGTAGTCATTTGATATTGCAGTTCATTATTGTTACTCCCAGCAAGTTTCCCCTTGAAAGTGCCTGATGCTTCCCCCTCCCTCCCACACATGCCCTCCCACCCTCCATTCAGAATTTGTTTTTAATTGTTCAGGAGAGAAAATTCAGACTGTGAGCCAACAATATATTTCCAGGGGGTACAAGATATTAATAGAGCTACATCGTGGCCCCATATATTGTAATAAACTGTGCTGTAATTTGTTTACCCACCGTAGACAGTAACTAACATTCAGATAAATGGAGTTGGCGCCTGCGAGATTTATGATATACTTCTGTGCTTAGCAATGTTTAATCAGGGAGTTAAAATATTACAGTGTAAAATCCTTTACAAGCATGCACAAACAGAGAACTGCCATTAGAGGCTTGGCAGACATACTCGGTGTCAAATAGTACCTCCAGACACTCTCAAAACACAAAGAGGAATATTCAAAGCAGCTACTAACTGACTAGCATTATTTGAGAACCACGTCAGAGCTCATTTTTTTAGGGGGACTTGCTTTTGAAGTGACAGAATGATAGGCAGGGACAAGTGGGCTTGTCTGCAGAGCCCATCA